>OY992539.1:208400843-208532210 GCA_963921195.1 Pegoplata infirma | reverse complement strand
GGGAGTTTTTCTACATTGAAAAGACTCATCATAAGATAATTTTTTGCAAAAAAAATGTCTCAGAATCTGAATCTTTTTCTTACCAAAAAATGTGCCGGAATTAAAATTTTTCTATAGGAAAAATGTCTCAGAATCCGGTAATTTTTGTATTGGAAAAATGTCTTAGAATCTAAGATTTTTTCGGTAGGAAAATGTTTTAGAACCTGAGTATATTTCTATAGGAAAAATGTTTCAGAATCTTAGGCTTTTTCTAACGAAAAGTCTAAGAAATGATACTTTTTCTTAAGAAAAAAACTTCTCAGAATATAGTATATTGATTCAAAATGATAAAAAGTGTTAAGATAAAACATTTTGCTAATCTCAGGTATATCTCTATTGAAAAGTGAAAGAAGTGTTTTGGTGTAGGAGAAATCGAGTATTTTTCTAAGAAAAAAGTTTCTAGATGGGTCAAATTTTTCAACACGAAAACAATCATATCCCGAAAAGTTTTCTCTGCGCCCAGATGCCTCTTAATTTTGAAATTTTTCTATACGACGAATTTTTCTAAATATTAGAATTTTTCGGTTGAAAATCATCATACATATCAGAAAAAGTCTCAGATTCTGAGACATTTTTCCTATAGAAAAAGTCTCAGATTCTGAGACATTTTTATAATAAAAAAAAAAAAATAATATTTTAATATAATTTTATTCATTCAAAAAATTCAATCAAACTTATTTTAGCTCTTAATAAAAATTAACAAAATTACAATAAATTTTAAATGTTACCTTTTGCAGTAAAATACAATATGAATACAGTTTCATATAGGGTTGCCAGAAATTTATTTCCAAAAAGCGGGACAAACGCAAGAAAATTGCTAAAATGGCGGGATTTCAAAAATTTTGGCGGGACAAAAATAATAGATTTATATGCAGTTTAAAACACAGAGATGGATAATCCTTAAGATGCATCGCTGTACCAAAATTACTCCTTAGAAGTTTTTGTAATATTTTCCCGGAATTGACTATTTGGTTTATTTAAAAACTATTTTTTTGCATCGAAAATTTTTTTTTGTATCAAAATGTACTAACAAGGGAAGTCTCCCTAGTGTCACCCTCCGATCTTCATGAAATTTGGATATATTGTTAAGAACGAAAATTAATTCGACCCGTTTTTTTTTAGCGGCCCAAACTCATTTTTAGGGGGGGTCGATTTGTATGGGAGGAAATTGACCTTTTTCAGTTTTTTACGATTTACGCCTATTTAAACAAAATTAATATAGGCATGTGTGGTATCAGATTAAAGGTATTAAAAATACCTATCTCGTGGTGCTAACAACGGACCAAAGAAGTTAATATTTTTCGACTTATTAACAAAAATGTCCTAAAATGTTGGTATTTTACTCAATATGACGAAAAGTTGTGCATGTTTGGACACGTTCTTAGCACACGTTTTCCAAAGACCTTTCATTTGGTATGTAACATGTCTAGGTTTCTTTGCATAATATAGGAGATAAACGAAAAAAACTGAAAAATGGCCTTGTCTTCCCCCTTCCTTTTGACCCCCTAAAAATGAATTTAGGCCGCTATAAAAAAATACGTGTCCCTTTATTTTTTCTGATCTACAAAATAAAACTAATGCCATAAAGATCCGCGAGTGACACTAGGAAGACTTCCCTTGTAAGATTGCTTTGGAAGTTGGCAGTAAACTGGGTTTTTGTCAAAAAAATGTTTGGTTATTTTTCGCGAAAAGGGGTTCCAATTGCGCATCGTTTTGGAAACAAGCATTTTCAAATTCCCAGAAGCCGAATTCGGGACGCACTAATAAACATGCCACGGATAAATTTGCCAATGCTTTCATATTTTTATTGTTTTAGTATACACATATAGAAAATATTTGTGAATGTCCAAAAATTGTATTAATTATGGTGTTTACTTCAGCTGAACTGAAAATCCAATTTATTTTTACTCAAATAGATTTTTTTTTTCTCAAGCAGCGCACCCTGCCAATAGAAAAGTACAACTGGCTTGTACAAATCTGTTAGTTTGTATGGTATATTTGGCAAATAACTTTTGGACGCTTAAAAAAGCGGGAATTTGGAATCCCGCGCGGGACGCGGGAAATGTCGACATAAAGCGGGACAATCCCGCCAAATGCGGGACGTCTGGCAACCCTAGTTTCATAACACAATTTTTAGCGCGCGAACCGATTACCGTTTATTTTCAAATTTAGCAGCACTAATGAAGTCATTAATTTCACCATAATCTCTTGATAAATATTTGCATCAAAAAGCAAAACAACAAATAATCTTAACATTAATTGCCTTAATGAAGTTGCATGCGAAACTCTTCTCTTTGGATACATAGAGTCTTTGGAGACATAGAGACTTGGATCAAAGCACAAATAACACTCACTCCATTTAAGTCTCCAAAAAAATATCGCTCTATTCTTTTACACTTTGTTAGTGTGTGGGGTTTTTGTTGGTAATAGTAAATATAAGCACCGATAAAAAACACACATATTAAAGAAGAAAGAAGAAAAAAAAAAATAAAAACTTGAAAAGGGATAAAAAAATGTTTGTATTCACTTTTATATTTAAGTTTTTTTAACAATTAACACTATTTACACTTTATATTTAACTATTTTTAAAATACTTATTTATGAAAAGTTTTATATTATTTTTAATTAAGGCACACACGAAATTCATTTGTAACAATTTTCACTTGAACTTTCAATGTTGAAAACGGACGACGGACACTAAACCGACCGATTCAAACAATTGCGAAAAGAAAACTGATTATGTCATTGATCAGCCAGGTACGGTTGCCATTGTTAGAGAAATGAGTATAATAAAGAGCTGAGAAAACAAGTGAAATGGAGTTTGGATAAAACGAACTCGGAGGAACCGATAATTTTTTAAATGCTTTATATTATTTTTGTAAAACGCGCCACGTTGTCAAATTGTAATACAACTGTTGTAACAAAAACAATTTATAAAGAAATTTTTACAACACAGCGCTTTTTCCGACACTGCACTATAGTCTCACAGACTACTTTTCTTGAACAAAATGCAATTTTCAGAAATAATGTTTTTTTTTTTTTTTTAAAAAATTACATATACTTTAGCATGTAGCGAAAAACTTTTTATCATTAAGAATAATACACTATAGTTCTAAGTTTGTCCATTTTTAATTTGCATCTAAATTTAACCTTGTAATTTAACTATGAAGTCTCAATAAAGTAACTTTAACTTTTGTTTTTGAAATCTAACACCGTCCGACAAAAATGAAAAGAAGTCGTTGAACACGAACTGGATAATATACGTTCGGACCTAGAGACAAAATGTAGTAAAACAACTTTACAGTTGTTCTTTTCGTGATCCTGTTCCTTTTAAAAGGACTTCAAAGTTTTAGATGATTAAATTTAAGAAAATATTTATTTAATATTTATACTTGGCCTAGTATGCCACTGGTAATAGCAAATGAAAGAGAAAGATCCCCCTAATTTTCCTATCTTATTATTTTTACATATCAAGAAAAAGGATAAATTAACATGTCCTTTCAAAAATGTATCCTTCAATATCATTCAAAATTTTTAAAAAAATATTTTAATAACATTCGTAAATGAATTTATTCACATCCTTTTATCCTGATATGACATAATAAAAAATGGAAAAATTAGGGGAGATCTTCCTCTTTCAATTTCCATCACAAGTGTCATTCAAATATTTCGAAATATTTTACAAAATGTATCCTTTAAAATTTTGAAGTCCTTTTAAGAGGAAACGAGAAACTCTAAATGCAGTTTTACTCCATTTGATTTCTACTTTCAGACCTATACCATCCGGTTCATGTTCAATATTCGCTGTCGGACGTGTACTAGTTAAGACTTCAAAGCAACAGAAAACATATTTTGTGCATGGGGCATTTTATACCAATTCGTACAATTTCGGACACGACCCCTTTCGATTTCGCAAATTTTTGGATATTTTTTTAGTCCGTACAACTTCTATACCAAAATTGTCATCTTTTTATTCCAAGTACTTTAAAAAAAACTTGTAAAACTACGAAAAAAGTCTTGTAATATAATTGTTTGCTACCTCCAATTTTACGATAGTTCCTTGTAAAATTTACAATTTTATCGGTAAAAAGCTTGTAAAATTACAAAAGATTTACAAGCTTTTTCCCAATAAAATTGTACATTTGCAATTTTAATGACGCGATAAAACTTACAAGGAAGTTTCGTGACTTTACTAGATTTTATGCTACCTCCTATTTCACGAGAATTCCTTGTTAAAATTATAAGCTTTTTTGTAATTTTACAAGATTTTTACCAATAAAATTGTAAATTTACAACTTTTTTGGCGAAATAAAACTTACAAGGAAATCTCGTGAATTTATCAGAGTTTGTTTGTAAAAAATCCTTGAAAATTTGTAAAATTACAAAAAAAATTGTAAAATTACAAAAAAAAAATTGTATACCCTCCAACATGCAAAAAAATCCAGGGTCGTTTTCTTTTTTTTTCAGTGGTCGTTAGGGGGGCAAATTTCCCCTCGAAATATATGTTTAAAAATTCTTTCTTATGGTTTTTGCATTTAAGAAATACAAGTTTATCATTATTTTAAAAATAAAAAAACGAAATTTTTAAATCGCCCGGGTCCAAATGCAGAACTTTGAGCTTTTTGAGGCATAAAAATGTTGCATTAAACAAAAACACAAAAAATCATGTAAAAATATGTTGTTTTTCAGAGGTTGGTTTCGTTTCTCAAGGGGGAACTTTTTTCCCCCTGGTCCGATATTGCCCATCTCCGAACTTAACCAGCCTATGACTATAAGACATATTTGTGCCAAATTTCAGGAGTCTAGCTCTTTATTTTGGGCTGTATCGTGTCTTCCACAGACAGACGGACGGACAGACGAACGGACAGACGGACGGACAGACGGACGGACATCGCTAGAATGTCTTAGAATGGATCACTGATCCGTTATGGAGTTGAGATAGGGCTTAGGTATGCTTGGAAGAAATGTTAGGGTGAAAAAGTTAATAGGGGTCGATCTTACATTTCATCACCTTTTGGGCGACTCCGGTGCAGTCATACAGAAAAAAAAAATTAATTAAAAAATTCGTAGATTTTAAAATGCACTCAAAAAATTATGTAGGTAAATTCCAGTGAATATTCACTTAAAACAAATGAACTTTTATTTAAAAACCATTCCAGTGTTTTTTCTTTTAAAATAAAAACACAATTCAGTCAATTTTAAATGTTAATTTAATGACTAACCAAAACATTAAAAAACTAGTGAATATTCAGTTATTTTGTATTGAAAAACAGTAAAACGATAGAAGAAATTTTTTACTGCCGAAATTAAATGTAACAGAAAATTCGTTTTTAATACAGTAAATTATTTTTTTTTTTTAACTACAGAAACAGCAGAAAATAAGAAATCCATAATAAAATTAATGATTTTTCTTTTAAAATAACTTTACTGATTACTTTTTAAAATAACCTACATAATTTTCTTAGTGTGCGCATATAAATTAAAAATATTTGAAGGTCGTTAATTAAAAATAAATGGATATTTAGTTAATTAAAAACTCAAGACTATAAATTAAAAAATTTAATTAAAATTAAAAAAAAAAAAAATAATAATAATTAAAATTTTAAAATATTATTATATTTATTAGACCTTTAAATTTTCAATCCTATATTAATTGACAAGCTCGAGGCCACAGTTGTTTTTAATAAATTTTTATTCTTCATTATTTTTCTTTTCAATATTTCTCTATCCTTCGGATGGCATCTTCAGGAATAATTATTACGAGTAAGAATAATAAAACACACAACGACTAGATGCCATCCGAAGGATGGAGAAATATTGAAAAGAAAAATAATAATGAATAAAAATTTATTAAAAACAACTGTGGCCTCGAGCTTGTCAATTAATATAAAATTAAAATTTTAATTATATAAATAAAAAATTTAATTAAAAAAAATTTTGAAACAAATTAAAATTTTAATTGTATAAATTAAAAATTTTTTTTTTTTCAAAAATAAATAATTTAAAAAAAAAAAAATTTTTTAATTAAAAGATTTAAAAAAATATTTTTTTCAAACTTTACCAAATATATGTATGCCGTAAAGACATAGTCAGTGAGACAATTTTATTAAGTTAGGTATAAACCTTTCATATACATACACAAAAAACTATAAACAAAATGAGAATTCAAAAATCTATATGAGAAATAAAAAACTTTCAACAAACTGTTTATACTTCTGTATATGTTTTTGTAGGTAAAACAATGCAAGAGATAAACACATACTCGCACACACGGAAAACAAAACAAAACAGAAACAAAAAAAATAAGTAAAGCTAAAAATTTAATTAAACAATTAATTATATTAATTAATTATTTAATTAATATTAAACTAAAAAAACAATTAAAATGTTAACTAAAAAAAGTTAAAAATTTGATTAAACAATTAATTATATTAATTAAAAGTTTAATTGATATTAAATTAAAAAACAATTAAAATTTTAATTAAAATAAAAAATACGATATTATTTTCTGTGTATGGGACTTTTTGTGGATTTTGTATTCAAAATCGACCAATTTTAAGGTACGGATTGGTCTTCATTAGCTAATTAGGGTGCCTAAACACGTTCAGATTGTTTAAATAAGTTCATTAGAGTTATTTAGCTCGACCGTAGCTACAATTTTGCCAAATATTGTTGGGGAAAAAATAACAGTCCCCGCAAGTTATGCTGAAAAAAATTGAAAAAAAAAACATATTTTTCCCAATATTTTTTCAAAAAAAGTCCACAAAAAAAAATTTTTTTTTTTTAGAAAATTTTAGATGTTTCATTTGTTAAACAAATAATCTTCAACTACTCTTCAAACACCTTAACGTATGAGTAATAAATAATTACCATTTTCAAAAACAACATGAAAAGGTTAAATTTTGTATGTTTCCTTAAATTCTCTCCCCGGGTAGTCGCTTTCGATTACAACAAAAGTGTAAAAACGACCCATCATAATGCACATTTTATTTTACAAACACCTTAACGTATGACTAATAAATAATTACCATTTTAAAAAACAACATGAAAGGGTTAAATTTGTATGTTTCCTTAAATATTACAAAATTTTATTAAATATTTTCGAAATATATGATATAAACTACTTCTCTAATCAAATTTCTATTTATAAATTTAACCCATCTTCATTTATAAATATTTCTAAATTAAGTGTTTCATTGAAATAATACCCTTGTAAGCTATAACCTAATATTAATATATATAAAGCTGTATTTTAGAACCCTTTTCAACGACAAATATGCGATTTAATATTATCGATAGATAGTTATATGTATATGGATGGAGCCATAACAATATATTAAATCCATACACATATTAAAATTGATGTATTTTGTCAAATATTACATGAAAATTGGCTTAACATTCATGATTATTATGTATTTATGAATGTGTGTGTAGTACTAGGAAAATCAATAGATTTAGATGATTGGTTAGGCTTGTATGAATAATGCTAAAATTTATAAACTCTCTGCTGGAACTAAAAATAAACACTATACATAAATTCTATTCATAATCATCTGTCTGTAATATATGAATTGGTAGTATAAGCCGGTACTAACTAGGATATACTATATGTATGTATGTATTCAAAATCAAACAAAAGGATTCAAAATACTTATACAGACATTTTCCAGCTTTATCAAGATGTGAGGTATGTCATACAAAAAGTCCTGTTTTATTTTAAAGAAAAATAAAAACTTTAAAGATATTAGAAACAAGAAAGAATGCTATTCGTTTGTCTGTTGAAATCACGCTAACTTTCAAACGATAACTTGGAGGCAGCTGAAGATTGGCTAATATATTTTTTATTTTGCGATTTAGGTTGGTATTGAATTTGAGCGAAATCGGTCGATGGGTTAAGAAGAGATCTCGCACATGATCTCAGCCATTAACTTAGACCTTTAGATAACTATTCAAATATCTGGGATCCATGACATTGTGGCTCTTGAATCTCTGGGATATTAAAATGCCACAACTCGATAGAATTATCAGAAGTTCGGGATGGTTTAACTGGGACTAACAACACTGTTCAACAAATTTTGAGTAATTGCTTTTAGTCTCAATGGCTTCAACGCCATACACTCAAAAAAAAAAGTTTGTAAAATTACAAGTAAAAGGTCTTGTAATTCTATTTTACTAATATTTGTGTCTTTTTACAAAAATTGTTGTATATTTAATAAAACAAAAACTACAGTTTGCTTTGTAATTTTACTATTATATGTTGGTAAATTTATTTTACAAATTTTTTAGGTAAATTTACAAAAAGTAAATTATTTTACAAATTAAAAAAAACATTACAAGGTGTTTAGTTTTTTTACACAAGAAAACTGTAACTGTACAACCAAGTTTTACTTCTACCAAAAAATGTTTTATTAAAAGATTTTTTTTTAAGATCGTTTACAAGGTTTTCAGTTTGAAAAAGTACAAAATTCCAATGTAATTTTACACTTATTTTATTACTAGAATTAATGTTGTTTTACAAAAAAATTTAATTATTCAACAATAGGACACGCAAAAACTTTCTAAGTTCAGAATTTTTTTGCGTTTTGGAGTAAAAAATTTAGTTAAAAATCATTTTTTATAAATAAAAAATTTCATGAAAAATTTTTTTGGAAATTTTTTAGTTCCTGGCACAAAAATTTTTCAACTAATTGTAAGCTTTAGAAAAAAATTAAAAGTTAAGTAAAATACCACAATTTTTATGTGTTTCTACTATATAATTGTTCTATTTTTTTTTTGTATTTTTACCATTTTTTTTGTAATTTTACAATATTTTTTTGGTATTTTTTTTGTTAAATTTGGCACTTAAAATATCAATAAAAAGCTTTCAATTAAGAAAAATTAAGTTTTTCTTATTTTTACAGGTACTTAATTATCCAATCTACAATATCCATTTTTTTTTTTCGATTTTTGAAAAATACTTGTGAAAATAATTAAAAATTAAAAAAAAAAAATTATATTTTTTTGACTAATTTTTCCTGAAAATATGAGAAATTTCTTGTGTAGCCTCCTTCGCAATTCTCATATGTTTTACTTAAGAAAAACGAAATGTCGAAAGAAAATAAAAAAGTGAAGTTTGTTAAAAGTGTTCAAGTGAAAAAAAAAAAAATCATTTCAGGTTGTTGAAGTGCTACTCCAGCTGCCGAAGAAGGAAAAATAAGACGCACCAATGGAAAAGAAACTTTAAATTTACAAAACAAATAAGTAAATAAACCAAATTTTTTTGTAAATTTACAAAACAAATATGAAAATTTAAAAAAAAAAACAAAATTGTATACTTACAGAAAAAAGTTGTAATTTTACATAAATTAAGTAGAAAACACGAAAACAATATTGTAAATTTACAAATTATTTAGTTAAACTACTGTTTTTACGGCAAAAAATAAGAAAAAATGGTATATTTACAATAAAAATTGTAAATTTACCACTTTTTATTGTAAATATACAAGTTTTTTGCCATAAAAAACAGTAGTTTAACCAAACAATTTGTAAATTTACAATTTTGTAGTTTGATTTTCTACTTTATTTTGTAAATTTAATTTTTTTTTTTTGCAAATTTACAATTTTTATTGTAAATATACGTGTTTTTTAATATTTTTTTTTGCGGTAAAAACAGTAGTTTAACCAAATAATTTGTTAATCTACAATTTATTTTTTTTATTTTCTATTTTTTCTTTGTAAAATAACAACCTTTTTCTGCAAGTTTACAATTTTGTTTTGTAAATTTACCAAATTTTTTGTAGAATGCAAAAAACAATGTTCACCTCGAAGTTAATATTTTACAAAAAAAAATTGTAAATTTACATTTTCTTTTGTTAAATCAATTTACAAATTATCCCCGTAACATTACGGGGATTCTTGCTAGTACATATTTTACAAAACCTGCTTCGTAAATTCACGGGGATTTTATGTCATTTTACAAACTTTTTTTTTTGAGTGTACGAAAGTAGACCCTGAAATAGACAAAATCACCAAAGTGTTTTCGAAAGTCGGCTCGGATATCTGTTCCTTGTAATTCTACAAGCTTTTTACCAATAAAATTGTAAATTTACAAATTTTTTGACGCTATAAAACTTACAAGGAGGTTTCGTGACTTTACTAGAGTTTTCGCTACCTCCTATTTTACGAGAATTCCTAGTAAAAATTACGAGCTTTTTCGTAGTTTTACAAGCTTTTTACCAATAAAATTGTAAATTTACAGTTTTTTTTGGCGCAATTGAAATTACAAGGAAATCTCGTAAATTTACTAGATTTTTTTTGTAAAAAAACCTTGGAAATTTGTAAAATTAC
Organism: Pegoplata infirma; assembly: GCA_963921195.1. Lineage (NCBI taxonomy): Eukaryota > Metazoa > Arthropoda > Insecta > Diptera > Anthomyiidae > Pegoplata > Pegoplata infirma. The sequence goes on along the minus strand of OY992539.1, from coordinate 208,521,842 downwards.
AAAAAAAAAATGTAAAATTACAAAAAAAAAAAGTAAAATTACAAAAAAAAATTGTAAAATTACAAAATTTAAATTTCGATTGAAAGTTTTTTGTTAAAAAACAAGGAAAACTATCAAATACTGGTAAAATTAGATTACGAAACTTTTTCTAGTAATTTGACAAGGTTTTTTTTTGTGTAGGGGTTGTCAAAGGTTGAGAGTTTGTGCGACATCGAGTGAAATATACTTTTTCCCGCATAACTTTTGATCCATTTCACCGATTTCGAAAAATTTGATTAGATCTTCATTTGAAAATCCATTTAAAAAAAAAAATCCATCTATTGTGAAACATCTGATATATTTAAAATATTTTCTATTTGTTTGAATCCTTCAATGTATGATGAGAGAGACATCATTAGAAAATGTTCAATATGATTTGAAAATATCGTATCTATGCTAATCAACTAAACCAATAATAAAAAAAAAATATATTTTGTATAATGTCAATGTATGTTTCATTTCATAAAGCTATACTTATACGTACTTCTAACATAAACACATACATTTACACAAACACTTATATAGGCAGAGACATAGGATTGCATACATATAAAAGTTATTAACTTAACCGTAAAGTAATTTAACAATACATGTCATATGTCATGCTGAGCAGTTAAAATAGACATTTTGAACATTATAATAATATTTGTTAAGGTTCAATTTTCAAATCTATAGAAAAGACAATGGGGCTGGTAATTCGAATAATTCCGAATTCTTATAGAAAAATTCACCGAATTCGGAGATATTTTTCATATAGAAAAATTCACCAAATTCGGGGATATTTTTCTTATAGAAAAATTTACCGAATTTAGAGATATTTTTCTTATAGAAAAATTCACCGAATTCGGAGATATTTTTCTTATAGAAAAATCCACCGAATTCGGAGATATTTTTCTTATAGAAAAATTGAACGAATTCGGAGATATTTTTCTTATAGAAAAATTCACCGAATTCGGAGATATTTTTCTTATAGAAAAATTAACCGAATTCGGAGATATTTTTCTTATAGAAAAATTCACCGAATTCGGAGATATTTTTCTTATAGAAAAATTCACCGAATTCGGAGATATTTTTCTTATAGAAAAATTCACCGAATTCGGAGATATTTTTCTTATAGAAAAATTCACCGAATTCGGAGATATTTTCTTATAGAAAAATTCACCGAATTCGGAGATATTTTTCTTATAGAAAAATTCACCGAATTCGGAGATATTTTTCTTATAGAAAAATTCACCGAATTCGGAGATATTTTTCTTATAGAAAAATTCACCGAATTCGGAGATATTTTTCTTATAGAAAAATTCACCGAATTCGGAGATATTTTTCTTATAGAAAAATTCACCGAATTCGGAGATATTTTTCTTATAGAAAAATTCACCGAATTCGGAGATATTTTTCTTATAGAAAAATTCACTGAATTCGGAGATATTTTTCTTATAGAAAAATTCACCGAATTCGGAGATATTTTTCTTATAGAAAAATTCACCGAATTCGGAGATATTTTTCTTATAGAAAAATTCACCGAATTCGGAGATATTTTTCTTAAGAAAAATTCACCGAATTCGGAGATATTTTTCTTATAGAAAAATTGACCGAATTCGGAGATATTTTTCTTATAGAAAAATTCACCGAATTCGGAGATATTATTCTTATAGAAAAATTCACCGAATTCGGAGATATTTTTCTTATAGAAAAATTCACCGAATTCGGAGATATTTTTCTTATAGAAAAATTCACCGAATTCGGAGATATTTTTCTTATAGAAAAATTCACCGAATTCGGAGATATTTTTCTTATAGAAAAATTCACCGAATTCGGAGATATTTTTCTTATAGAAAAATTCACCGAATTCGGAGATATTTTTCTTATAGAAAAATTCACCGAATTCGGAGATATTTTTCTTATAGAAAAATTCACCGAATTCGGAGATATTTTTCTTATAGAAAAATTCACCGAATTCGGAGATATTTTTCTTATAGAAAAATTCACCGAATTCGGAGATATTTTTCTTATAGAAAAATTCACCGAATTCGGAGATATTTTTCTTATAGAAAAATTCACCGAATTCGGAGATATTTTTCTTATAGAAAAATTCACCGAATTCGGAGATATTTTTCTTATAGAAAAATTCACCGAATTCGGAGATATTTTTCTTATAGAAAAATTCACCGAATTCGGAGATATTTTTCTTATAGAAAAATTCACCGAATTCGGAGATATTTTTCTTATAGAAAAATTCACCGAATTCGGAGATATTTTTCTTATAGAAAAATTCACCGAATTCGGAGATATTTTTCTTATAGAAAAATTCACCGAATTCGGAGATATTTTTCTTATAGAAAAATTCACCGAATTCGGAGATATTTTTCTTATTGAAAAATTCACCGAATTCGGAGATATTTTTCTTATAGAAAAATTCACCGAATTCGGAGATATTTTTCTTATAGAAAAATTCACCGAATTCGGAGATATTTTTCTTATAGAAAAATTCCCCAAATTCTGAAATATTTTTCTTATAAAAAAATTCCCCAAATTCAGAGATATTTTTCATACAGAAAAATTCACCGAATTCGGAGATATTTTTCTTATAGAAAAATTCCTCAAAGTCGGAGATATTTTTATTATAAAACAATTCCCTAAATTCGAAGATATTTTTCTTATAGAAAAATTCACCGAATCCGGAAATATTTTTCGTATAGAAAACTTCATCGAATTCGGAGATATTTTTCTAAGCTCCTAGAAATTTGTTCTACAGAAAAAAATTATGAATTTCGAGATAATTTTCTTCGTATCGAAATTTTTTGTTTTATGACCCATTGTCATTAACATACAGGTGCTTAAGTTCATATCATTGTTTGTGTGACCATTAAGTAGAAATATACAATTGTGTAAAATGAAATGAGCAAAATTTTGACAAGGTAAACTTAATTAAAAAATATTTTGAATGGCAAAAACAAAGTCTTATAATCATATAGAAATTATATTAAATTGACTTTAAGTAGGTTAACATTTTAATTTACTATTGCAAACAAATTCGTCGTAAAATGATATAAAGAGCTTTAAAACCCCTTAAAATATGCTTTAGATTTTAAGTGACATTTAAAAAAAATCCCAAAAGTATGCAATGAATCCCTAAAGTATATCATAATCTTAACAGAGGGAAATTTTCTTTGGAAGAATGTTTAAGAATCCAAAAATTTTTCTTTCAAATTTTTTTTTCAAAATCTAATAAGGTTTCTATTCGAAAAATGCCATTTAATCTGAAAATTTTTATGTACGAAAAATGTCTACGAATCTTAGAATTTTCTATACAAAAAATTTTGCAGGATCGAACATTTTTTTTATATGTTTCAGAATCCGTTTATTTAAGATTATTAGAACTTTTCCAAAAAAAAAAATCATAATATAAAATATAAGGGTTCAAGTTGAATATAAAAAATTTGTAAAAAATATTTGCAGCATATTTTCGGGCTATAAAATATTTCCAATTTTAAACGAAAAAGTCTTTCAATCTGACGATTTTTCTTTACAAAAAATGTTTCAGAATATAAGAATCTTCCTATGCAAAAAATGTATCAGGATCGCGATTTTTCGATCGATTGAAGAGTTTTTTTAAATGTTTTAGTATCCGTTTATTTTAGAATTTTTGAACTTTTCCAATAGAAAAACATCATAATTTAATTTTTTTTTTTTTAAATGCAACATATTTTTGGGCTATAATATATTTGTAATTTTAAAGCATACTGAAGGGCATATTAATACTTTAAAGTTTATTCCCATAATGTGGTTTTTGGAAATTCCGACTTTTAGAGGTCAAAAGAGGGTGACTGGTACTTTTTCTGCATGATATAAATATCTTTTAAAAAATTTAATTTGTAAAAAAAATATAGCATATTTTAAAGCTTAAAAACCTTTTACAAATTTAAAGCATACTTTAAGGCATGGAAATTACTAATTTCTTCCCCCCTTTGGAATATATTTAAATTTAAAACTCTTTTGAATTTGATTAAAATTAACTATTGTTATTTTTATAATAACCCCCCTTCCTGGAAAACTTTCTAGCATATAATTTTAAGCAATTGAATAAATAAAACAAAAATTTTTTTTTTTTTTGTGCTAAACATTAAACATCAACATTCACAAATATGTATACATTATTTAAAAGTATTTTATTTATACAAAATGCTTAATTAACTAAGAATAACTAATTAGTTTTCTTATCAGTGTTAGACATTGAATCTATAACAATAAGAATTGAACGGAGATGAATGGTAGAGGAATAGAATAGAGTTGAGTATAATAAAATGAAGCATAACTTTAGGCTACAACAATTTTTGAAATATTAAAATGGATGTGAGAAGAGTTAAGAATACATGAAAAAAATTCTAAACAGTGGAAGTCTGTTAAAATGAACATGGGCTTAGAATTTAAAGAAGAAATAAAATTTAAAGCCTTAAAGTATGCTTTCTAATAAAAAAAATATTTAAGCCTAAAAATATGCTGTACTTTATTTAATTTGCCAAAATTTTAGTGAGATACTTTCCTATAGAAAAATTCTCTAATTCTAAAAAATTTTGCTAAAAGAAAAATTATCAAATTTTAAAACAATTAAAAAAAATTGGCTTAAAAGAATGCTGTACATTCTTCACTTTACAAAAAATTTTACTGAGACTTTTTTCCGAAAGAAAAATTTTCTGATTTTAAAACATTTTGCTAAAAGAAAAATTTTTAAATTTTGAGACCATTTCCGGTAGAAAAAATTTTATTGCTAGACTTTTTTTCTCAGATTCCGTGAAATTTTTCTTATTGAAAAAAAAAATTAGATTCTTGCAATTTCATTTCAATAAAAGGAAAATAATCAAAAAGATTTTACTGTTTTTTATTAACAAATAATTATGCATAAATTTTATAACCAAAAAATATATTTTGTTTAAGTGAGTGTATATGAATAATTTAAGATAAAGTTATTGTCTGTTAAAATAATTATTTTCAAAACTTATTGGGCAAATACGGCAGGCAACAAATAAAACAATATACATATCTCTTGTATTAAACTCCTACAAATAGGCTATTGAATTTTAATAAAACAAATTATTGAAATTTGTGTAGCCCGAAATAAACAGAAGTAGGGTAGCCGAGGGAGATAAGGGCTCAAGCGTTTCATAAGTCAGTTGTTATATTGTTTTGGTTATAAAGAAACTTTTGTTATTTTTCGTGGTTTCTTTTAATACCCGTAAGTAAGAAAAATTAAGTAAAAAAAATTTTGAGTCAAAAATTATTGAGTGGAAAAATTTTTTTGAGAAAAACCAAAAAAAAGTGAGTGAAAAAAATATGTATTTCCATTAATACCAATTACTAATATATCTTTTGGCAATAACCCGTAAGTAAAAAAAGTAAAGTAAAAAAAATTTGAGTCAAAAATTATAGAGTAAAAAAAAAATATTTTTGAGAAAGATTATTCTAGCTCAAGGTCATATTTCTTTTACTAATCGTTACGATGATATTGTCAAAGTAACAATTTTCAAGAAACTTTTTATAAAGTTGTTGGTTTTAAATTGATTGGTTTGGTCATTTTGCAAGACTTACTCGACACGTGTTTCGGAATTCGTCAAATTCCATTATCAAGAGTATTTAGCAAATTGACAATCGTTTGTGGCAAAACATAAAGACTTATATTCGTATGTAAATAGTCATAACGAAAAATGTACTAAATACACAACATAATACAGCTCAAAATTTCAAACGAAAAGTCATAACCAAACCCATCACTATTTAATTCAAACATACCTTCATATATACAGCTTGTATTACAGGCTAGTATATACATACAGACAGTAGATTTCTTACGCGAGTAAGATGTTCACTGCTTTTGTTGTATTCCTTCTTATTCATAATATGAACAGAAGTGAGGCGTGCTATCCTTTTGTTTAAATTCTGTTTTAATTTTTAAATTAATAAAAATTATTTATTATTCGACCTTTAAAATTCTATTTTTGAGAAAGATTATTCTAGCTCAAGGTCATATTTCTTTTACTAATCGTTACGATGATATTGTCAAAGTAACAATTTTCAAGAAACTTTTTATAAAGTTGTTTGTTTTAAATTGATTGGTTTGGTCATTAAAACAGAATTTAAACAAAAGGATAGCACGCCTCACTTCTTTTCATATTATGAATAAGAAGGAATACAACAAAAGCAGTGAACATCTTACTCGCGTAAGAAATCTACTGTCTGTATGTATATACTAGCCTGTAATACAAGCTGTATATATGAAGGTATGTTTGAATTAAATAGTGATGGGTTTGGTTATGACTTTTCGTTTGAAATTTAGAGCTGTATTATGTTGTGTATTTAGTACATTTCTCGTTATGACTATTTAAGAAATAGTCATAACGAGAAAATTTCATTTTGTTACCTGTTCCATTCCATTCCCTGTTACATTTAATGTCGTTCTAGCTCAATAGATATTAAATATGCCATTTTACCCCATTTATTCCTATAAATCAAAAAAATTCAGAGACAACTGACCAATAAAGTGCCTTCCACCCTACAAGTGAAAAATTAGATAACTAGTACTTTGGAATTTCCAAAAAGTAAGCAACTTATAATTTGTATTAATTGCTCTTAAAAGTAGGCAATTAAAATATGTATATTTAGCAAGTTTTTAAATACATTTAAAATAGACAATGCATAACTTTAGTTAATATTAATTTAAAAACAAAATATTTTTAATTACAAACACAAGACACCGTAATTAATGATTTTTGTTTAGAATTCCAAAATATTTCGCATTGAAAAGAAATAATAAAAACACTGTGCCACAAAAGTGAACAAAAAAAAAAGGATTCTCATACAAAAATTTGGTTTTTCTGGATTTTTAACGTCCACAAAGTTTTTATTTACAAAAAATTTGGTGATCAAAAAAGCGAATTTTTTCTACTGTATTTGAAAAATTTTATTTTTTGTGTGGGTTGTTTAAAAAAAAATTAGTTGATTACTGCATAAAAATTAGAAAAAATCTATATTTTTCAAATTTTTTTTTTGAAAAATGTCTATAAATAATTTCATTTTCGATATCAACCCTCGTAGCACATTTACTATTTACTCAATCTGGACGCTATCAAGCTTAAATTAAAGCTTTATAACTTTCCTACATAATATGTTTTCAAATTATGTCCGTTTGATAATAATAACGTTGAGTATTGTTAACTTTGTCTTTTTATACCTTACACCACTCTGTGGTACAGGGTATAATGAGTTTGTGCTGATGTTTGTAACTACCCGAAATATTGGTCCTAGACCCACCTTCAGGTATACCGATCGACTCAGAATCACTTTTTGAGTCGATTTAGCGATATCCGTCCGTCTGTCCGTCCGTCCATGTAAACGTTGTGCGCACGATGTAGGTCGCAATTTTCAACCGATTTGTCTGAAATTTGAAACTTTAGCTTAATTTGATCCAAGGACGAACGCTATTGAAAATGGAAAAAATCGGTTCATGTTTTGACCTAGCCCCCATACAAACGTCCCCATTAAATATGGGTTAAATCACCATAACAACCGTATTTTACTAGGTATTCTTTCCAAATCTGGCAGGTAAACATGTTTTGTATTCACAAATCACCACTCCGAATTTTAAAGGAATCGGACTAATTCTTCTTGTAGCCCCCATATGAACCACCTTCCCGATATTCACATAAATCGCTCAAATTTCATGAAAATAAAAAAATTTTAATTAAAAATTTGTTTGTGTGTACTTAAGGCGTACTTTAACAACCTAATCAAATCTGATTATTACCGTATAATTTTTAGACTTAGGATAGAATCCTATTTCACTCAAATTTTGTTTGTGGGTGTTTTTAATACTTATAAAAAATTTTACAAAAGGTAGATCCAATTGGTCCATGTTTGAACTTGGGACCCATTTTCCGGGAAACACTGGTGTAGAGTATTATATGGTCGGTCTTGACCGACTATAACTTTCTTACTTGTTTTTTGATGAAAAAAAAAATATTGATGAAAAAAAAATATTGATGAAAAAAAAAAATATTGATGAAAAAAATATTGGTGAAAAAATATTGATGTAAAATAAAATTGATGAAAAATAAAATTGATGAAAAAAAAATGATGAGAAAAAAATATTGATTAAAAAAATATAGATGAAAACAAAACAAGTGAGAGTGTTACATTCGGCTGTGCCGAATCATTTATACCCTCCAAAATGTAAAAAAAAAAATCCAGGGGCGTACTTTTTTGGGGGTTTGGTGGGAGACGTTTGGGGGCACCTTCCCCATGCGATTATGAACTTTTTCTGAGATAAGAATGTTGCATTTGCTTAAGAAAAGTACAAAAAATCCTGCAAAAAATGCAGTTTATCATAGGTTGGTTTAGTTCTAAGGTGGAAATTTTTTCCCCTTGGTCCGCTTTTTCCCATTTCCGAACTTAATCTGCCTAGGAATATAAGACATATTCGTGCCAAACTTCGGAAGTCTAGCTCTTTTATTTTGGACTGGATCGTGTCCTCTACAGACGGACAGATTGACGGACGGACGGACATCGCTAGAATGTCTTAAATTCGATCATTGATTGATAAAACATATACTTAATAGGGTCCTACACCAATATTTCAATGCGTTACACACAAAATGACAAAGTGAGTATACCCCCATACTGTGGTTGGAGGATATAAAAATATTGACGGAACAAAATACTGATGAAAAAAAAATATGGATGAAGAAAAAAATATTGATAAAAAAAATATTGATGAAAACAAAAAATGATGATGAAAAAAAAATATTGATAAAAAAAAATATTAATAAAAAACAAGTGAGAGTGTTAAATTCGGCTGTGCCGAATCTTTTATACCCTCCAAAATGTAAAAAAAATAATAAAAACAAATTTGTCAGTGGCGTTTGTTTTTTGGGGGGGGGGTGATGGGGGTCAGTGGGGGACGTTGAGATCACCTTCCCATCCCGATAAATATAACAAATGTTTCATTTATTTAACAAAAAACATGTAAAAAGTGTATTTTTTCAAAGGTTGGTTCAGTTCTTCAAGGGGGAACTTTTTTCCCCCTGAGCCGATTTTGCCATTTACGAACTTTACCTGCCTAGGAACATAAGACATATTCATGCCAAGTTGCAATAGGCTAGCTCTTTTATTTTGGACTGCATCGTGCTATCTACAGACAGACCGACGGACGGACAGACAGACGGACGGATGGACATTCACAGAATGTCTTAGAATCGATCATGGATCAATAATATATATACTTTATGGGGTCCCCGACCGATATTTCGATGCGTTACAAACGGAATGACACGGTGAGAATACCCCCTTACTGTGGTTGGAGGGTATAAAAAAATTTAGAAGAAAAAAAATATTGATTAAAAAATAAATATTGATGAAAAAAAATATTGATGAAAAAAATTGATGAAAAAAATTGACGAAACAAAATATTGATGAAAAAATATTGATTAAAAAAATAATGATATAAAAATTGATGAAAAATAATTATGTTACATTTTATTCACCAGCTGGTGAATATTTTTTTATTCACCACGAGGTAAAGTGTTATCCAAGTTACAAACCCAAGCTACTAAAATTTTTGGTTTTAAGAAAATGAAATAGTAATTCTTTTTTTATTTTTTGTTAATCGTTAGCTCATATGAGGTGGTGTCCTGCAAATTTTTTTTAAATTAGATAACAGCCTAAAAACATTATCATGTTAAAAAATTTTAGATTTTTTTTTAGACTCGTGAAGGATAGGTGGACATCACTGACTACGTGCAGGATATCTAGAACCCTGTGGCCATTGCCGAATCCTAAGAGGACAAAATGTCTTCTTACTTTTAGCAAACGGACGGTTAGCCTATTAGTTGGAGTACTTACAGGACACTGTATGATTGGCCAAATGGCCGTGCGTATGGGAATTTCTGATAGGGACTATTGTAGGAGCTGTGGGGAAGTGGAGGAAGAGGAGTCAGTGAAGCACTTGCTATGCGAATGTCCGGGTCTGATGAGGAGCCGCCTTAAGCATTTAGGGCAAAGATTTTTCGATGACCTAGACTGCCTAAGCGGTGTCTCATTGACGTCTCTAGCGGAATACCTCAGGGAAACGGGGTGGTTTAAAAGATAGAATTTTATATTAGGGAGAGAGAGGGGGAATATGATTAGGGGAATCACAATGGGCCTTATGGCCTCCGAGTGAACTCGCCAAATGGCGAGCGCCCATCCAACCTAACCTAACCTAGACTCGTAAATGTAGAAAACACCGTCATTTTTGGAAATTTTTTGAAAAATTTTAAAGAGCGACATTTGAAAAACCGCTCGACCGATTTCAGAAATTTTTTAATATTTGTATTCATCATATGAAAAAAAGATATCGTATGAAGGATTTTGTCAAGGTTAGGTTAGGTTGTAAGTGGCTGCTGACGGTTTACGTCAACAAACGTAGACTCTGAGGTCCCTGTCGTTGGCCAGTCAAGGTCAATGCAAAAATCAGGGGACAGAAATTTTGAGATTTTTTTAAAAAACCCCCCATGTTTTTTTTATATTTTTTTATTTTAAATCAACACTCGGGGGATGCCCCTACTAATGCAGTGCATTGTGTTGATATCAAGAAAATAGGTTATGAGAGGTATGAAAGAGGTAGTAGTGTTTGTGGGCATTTGACTTAAAATTAACCATCAAAAAAAATTGTCAAATTACTATAAAAAGTCTCGTAATCCCATTTTACCAATATTTGAGTTTTCCTTGTTTTTTAACAAATAATTTTCGATCGGAATTTCCTTTTTTTTTATTTTACAGTTTTTCTTGTAATTTTACAAATTTTTAAGATTTTTTACAAAAGAATCTAGTAAATTTACGAGAATTTCTTGCATGTTTTATTTCGCCAAAAAAGTTGTAAATTTGCAATTTTATTGATAAAAATCTTGTAAAGCTACAAAAAAGCTTGTCATTTTTACTAGAAGTTACCTTAAAATAGGAGATAGCAAAAAAATCTAGTCACCAAAAAAAAAAATAAAAAAATTTCTTGTGCATCGTAAGGCATTGAAATATCGATCGAGAATCGATATATTAATGCAAATGTCCGTCTGACTATGGAAGACTACTGAAATTTGGCACGAATATGTCTTATGGTAATAGGTTGGGTAAGTTTGTATATGGGCAAAATCAGTCTAGACCTTTAGGCTGATCTGACCTAAATTATCCAAACAGAAATTTAGTAAATTCCGTCTATTTATTTAGCATACTTTTCTGAATATTGGTCAAAGGTTTTTTTGATTGTAGATAAGATTTTTTCAGCATTTCAATTTGAAATAGTGTTAAGTTTTTGTTTAAAATTGCTATAGTCTTCTTGAAAGTTTTTTTTTCCTGGTATAGATGAAATTAAATTTTCAAATTCTTTACTAACAGTTTATATATAAATTTGTTTAACTATTTAACAACTTTTTTTCGTAGTTTTATGTTACCGATACTTTGCTTGAAAAAACAGCCATAAGCTAGCGTGTAATACTAAAACAAAAAGGAAATGAAATAAAAAAAAATCAGTTTCGAAGAGGTTCTCAAACGGTGAACATTTGTAGGGCTCATCGGATTTAACAGGGGATTGAACAAAGCGCTATAGAAGTAATTTTTTTTTTAGAAACATATTTCAAAATCTAAAAATTTTCCGCATAAAAATTTTTTCAGGATCAAAAATCAGCAGCTGGCGAAAATTGGATACATTATTTAGTAGTAAAATTATTCAATTTCCGACACCTCTTTTTCCTAATATAAACTTCAAAATTTTTTATTCAAAAAAACTTCGATATTCTGAGTTAGAAAAAAAAAACACTTTAAAACTTACTGTTCTCTACACCAATAAAAGATGCGCTTCATTGATGCATGTTTAAAAATAGCAGCAGTAGCAATATATATGAAATTGAAAATGCTGTCAGCGAAAATTCAATTTTATTTTTTCAACTACAGTTGCTACATAGTGTTTTCTGATATGTATAAACATTTTTTTTTTTTAATTTTATTTTTTTCCGTTCGCCTTTTTGTTGCTCTTACTCCTAAAGCTAAACTAGTGAAAAATTTAACAATATAGCTAAAAAAAAAACAAGAAATGATTGAGATATTGTTTTTTTTTTTTTTGTAAATATATTTTCTCATATTACCAACACCCAGGAAGCAACTAACAAAATAATTTGTTACGTTATTGCAACATATAACAGAGTATGAGTTTATATTTTTTTCCAAGCCGGAAAATCTAAAGCAATATATTGTTATGGAGTTTTATATAAAAAGAGATGTTTAGTGCATATAATAAAACTAAGTGTTTAACAAAACGATTTTTTTTTTTAAGTTTGAAATAAAAAAATAAAGCTTATTTTGTTTTGATTATTTAAATCAAACAACAGTTTTATTGCCTAACGCAAAGGGGCATTTTTATATACTTTGTATTGCATACCTTAAGGGTGATTGTATAGGATTTTTAATTTTTTTTGAGTTTCTGTAAAATTTTTTTGATAACTGAATATAAGTTACTGGACCTTTCGTTAATTTTTTAACTTGATAATGTTTTTAGGCTGGTGTCTAATTTTAAAAAAGTTGCAGGACGCCACCTCAGTTTGACTATATAAGCTAACAATTAACGAAAAAGAAAACCAGAATTACTATTTTCATTTTCTTAAAACCAAAAATTGTAAAAACTTGGGTTTGTAACTTGGATAATAATTCACCTCGAGGTGAATAAACCCGTTTTTCACCAGCTGGTGAACAAAAAGTAACATTATTATTTTTCAACAAAATTTTTTTTTTTTAAACAAAAAAATTTTTTTTTTTCAACAATTTTTTTTTCATCAAAAAAAATTTTTTTTCATCAAAAATTTTTTTTTTTATAATTTTTTTTTTTTTTTTTTCATCAAACTTTTTTTCATAATTTTTTTTTTATCATATTTTTTTAATCTTTTTATACCCTCAACTCTAGTGATAGAGGGTATATATAAGTTTGTCATTCCGTTTGTAACACCTCGAAATATTGGTCTAGGACCCCATAAAGTATATATATTCATGATCCTCGATCGATTTTAAGACGATCTAGCGTCCGTCCGTCCGTCCGTCCGTCTGTCCGTCTGTCTGTCTGTTGAAAACACGCTAACTTTTGAAAGACTTCACGCAGGCTCCTGAAGTTTGGCATATATGTTGGGCATTTACCTGGTCAGGTTGGTATTGCAATCCAGCGAAATCGGTCCAGTGGTTCAAAAGTTATGAGCAAAAGACTGAATTTCGGCAAGGGTTTTTCGTGAATTTATGAGATAAAAAGCACTATAACTTTCGAAAAGCAATTCTGAGGATGCTGAAGCTTGGCATATATATTTTTCGTTCCTCCAGCCTAGTTCGTATTGAATGTCAGCCAAATCGGTCAAGTGGTTCAAAAGTTATTAGCAAAACCGTGAATTTCAGATTAGCTTCACCTTAAATTCACGTGTTGAAAACCCGTTAAACCTGTTTTAAAAACATTGGTAGGTTAGGTTAGGTTGTAAGTGGCTGCTGACGTTTTACGTCAACACACGGAGACTCTGAGGTCCATTGTGATACCACGGGATCGTAATAGGTTTCCCTACTAGTCCCTGTCGTTAAACCAGTTTGAGCTTCTTATGAAACTCCTTAGATGTTGAATTTTGACATCCGACAAATCTGAAAGATCGTACAGCTCCCTAGATCCCAGTGAAGCAAGTCGCTGACCAGAAAGTGCCGGGCAATGGCAAATAAAGTGTTCGATAGTTTCCAACTCCTCTTCATCCATGCAACTTCGGCAAAAGTCATTCGACGGCACATTTAACCGCTCTGCGTGCTTCCCTATAAGACAGTGTCCGGTAATTATAGAAACCACCGTTGAAATCTCTCCTCTTGGAAGCGATATCAGCTCACTTGTGCGCCCCTGATTAAGAGAAGGCCAAATCAGTCGTGTTGTCTCACACGTCCATCCATTTGCCCATCTTTGATTAGTCTCCGTCGCAGAACAAAGCCGTAGGTTTTGCTTGCAAGTTTCTAGAGGCGTACCAACACATTCCAATTCTGTTGGAACCTGTAAGGTAGTTCCTAGTCTTGCAAGCTCATCGGCTTTGCAATTCCCTGGAATGTGTCTGTGCCCTGGGACCCATATGAGTCGTATGTTAAACTGCTTGGCCATCTCATTTAAAGACGTGCGGCAGTTAAGGGCAGATCTTGTTTTCAGAAACATTGAATCCAGGGACTTGACCGCGGCTTGACTGTCAGTATAGATGTTGACTGCGGTTGTAGACAAGACATTGCAGCTCAACCAGTCAGCCACTTCTTTTATTGCCAGCATCTCTGCCTGGTAAACACTGCAATGATCTGGCAATCTACGAGCCAGGCTCAACCCAAGCTCTTCCGAATAGACTCCAAAGCCCACTTGTTCGTGCAGCCTCGATCCATCTGTGTAAAAATTTATGGTAGCTCCACTACCCGGAGTATCCCCCATCCAAGACTCCCTGGATGGTATCATAGTGGTAAAGTGGCGCTCAAAGAGGCTCAAAGAGGGAGCACAGTCCACATTTTGTGGTATTGTTATCTTTTTCAAGATTGCGCTATGGCCACAATCACTGCTCCTCCATTGCAGCGTGCTATTAAGTCGAATTGCCGACGCAGCCGCATACTGCCTACCCAATATGTCCAAGGGTATCAGGTGAAGGAGGATTTCTAATGCAGCCGTAGGTGTAGTACGAAGAGCACCAGTGATGCACATTGACGCCATTCTCTGTACCTTGGTGATAAAGACAAAGTTCGCTTTTGTTTCCAAAGCAGGCCACCAGACAATGATTCCATACAGCAAAATTGGACGCACCACTGCTGTATAGATCCAATGAACGACTTGAGGGCTAAAACCCCATCGTTTTCCAATGGCCCTTTTACAGGAATACAAAGCAATCGTTGCTTTTCTCACCCGTTCCTCAATATTACGCCTGAAATTCAGCTTCCTATCTAGAAATACTCCAAGATACTTGGCTCCATCTGAGAAGGTGATTTCAGTACCGTCCAGAGAAATAGGATCAAAAGCAGGAATCTTATTTTTCCTTGTAAACAAAACAAGCTCTGTTTTACTAGGATTAACTCCTAGGCCACAGTCTCTTGCCCATTTAGACAGATCTTTCAGAGAACCCTGAAGAATGTCCCGCAATGTTGGCAGATGCTTCCCCTTTACCGCTATCGCGACATCGTCAGCATATGCGATAACATGACAACCACGTGCTTCTAGAGATAGTAGCATTGAATTCAGTGCCAGGTTCCAAAGAAGCGGCGAAAGAACACCTCCTTGTGGTGTGCCCCTATTGACAAATCGAGATATGACGGACGCTCCCAATTCAGACGTTATACGTCTATTGGCAAGTAGGTTTTCCACCATTAAAACGATTTCACGCTTTACTCCCAGACCAGACAATGCCAATATTATCGATTCTGGAATGACATTATTAAAAGCCCCCTCCATATTAAGAAAGGCCACCATAGTGTACTCCTTTACCGAAAGCGATCTCTCGATGGTACCAACGAGCTCATGAAGAGCTGTTTCCGTTGATCGTCCCTTGCTGTATGCATGTTGCTTTGTCGAAAGCAACCTCGGGTCAATCACTCTACGCAAATATGAGTCTATCATTCGTTCCATTGTCTTTAACAAAAAAGAAGACAGACTAATTGGTCTGAAATCCTTCGGAGCTGTGTGGGAACTTTTCCCAGCCTTCGGGATAAATACGACTCTGGTATCCCTCCATTTTAAAGGAATATACGACCAGTTGATGCATGCTGTGTATAGATTATACAGCAACGGGGCTATATAGTCCAACACTTGCTGCAACTCAGCCGGGATTATACCATCAGGTCCCGGAGATTTATAGGGCCTGAAGCTTTTTATCGCCCAGATTAATGTTGGCATATTTATTATTTCCGAAGCAATTTCAGATGCTTGGGCGTCAGAACGTTCCAAAGCTTGAAACGGCGTCATGGAATTGCCCGGAAAATGCGTGTTTAAAAGGAGATCCAGCGACTCTCCACTGGAGGAAGACCACACCCCATTAGGATCTTTCAGGTATCCTAGGGTGCAAGGAGAAGAAGCCAGAACCTTGCGCAGCCTGGATGCCTCAGAAACGTCTTCTATGTTTCCACAGAAGTTTTTCCAAGAATCACATTTGGCATTTCTGATCATCTTTTTATAACTCTTAAGTTGCAGCCTGTATGCAGACCAGTCCTCGTCCGCTCTTGAAAATTTAGCCTTATTAAAGAGCTTTCTGCAGGAATCTCTGCTCGTCTGCAACTCATTTGACCACCAAGGTGGCTTTTTTTTCCCTCTAGGCTTTGCAGAAGGGCAAGACGCATCCAGGCACCTATTACAAACATTTGTTACATGGTCAACCAGACAGTCAATTTCCGCTAAACTATGCGGTTCAGATAGGGGTACTTCATCCAAAAGCAATGAAAAAGTCTCCCTATATTTCACCCAGTTTGTTCTTCTCAGATTTCTAGAGACTGTCCCAACCGGGGCATGCTCCCTGAGTAAAAACTCAATGTACCGATGATCTGAGAAAGAATGCTCTTCCAAAACTCTCCAGTCATCAATTCTATCAGACAATGTATCTGATACAAGTGTTACGTCAAGAACCTCTTGCCGCGTACTTGTAACGAAAGTTGGTTCACTACCCTTGTTACAAATATACAGGTTAGTGCTTAACAAAAACTCCAAAAGTGATTCGCCTCTATCATTTGTGTCTGTACTACCCCATATCGAATGATGTGCATTAGCATCACAGCACACTAGTAACTGGTGTCCCCTAGATTCAGACTCCCGAATCAGACCGCCAACCTTCTCCGGGGGTATTGGCCCCGGATTAGGAAAATACGCAGAGGCGAGCCAAATAGATTTCCCATGAAGCTCTAAGCTAGCCGCTGTAACATCCATATCACTAAAAGTTGATAAAAAGAATATATTTAAGCCATTTTTCGCCAAGATGCAGGCTCTTGGTGAGCCCTCACCTTTGGCAACCATCAACTTAAACCCAGGGGTCTTCAATCCGCAAACCCTGCCACCCCGCACCCAGGGCTCTTGGATAAAAACCAAGTCAACTGCTCCTGTCGTCAGGCGCAGCAATAGTGCAGCTGAGGCTGCCTTACAGTGATGGAGGTTTATTTGTAGGAACCGCAACATCTTGCTTTTTTTCCACCATCCTTTCCACCACCGTGTTATTGGCTTCATCCTCCGTGTTATCATAGAGGTCGCATTCGTCCCCAGATTCGGTTTCGAATAAGCCAGATATGTGTCCCATCTGTTCTGAATCGGAGGCAACAGAACTCTCCGAATTCCTCACTGCATGGGCCTCGTCCTGAATGTCACCCATAGTGGCATCAGCTTTATCCTCCGTGCCATCACAGAGGTCGCATTCGTTGCCAGATTCGGTTTCGAAAATGACAGATGCATCTCCCATCAGCCTAGAATCGGTCAGCTGAATATCAACCTTTTCCAGATTCTCCTCCCCAGCCGACTCTGCCACTGGCTTGTCTGCTTCCAAAATAGGCTTCTGGTCGCCCTTGTAGACATTGACTCTTATATGAAAAAAGCCAAATCTAATAATGCCGTCAGTCCTGGCTAAAAGCGGAAGCGATTCCTCATTAACCAAGACCACTGCTTGACGACGAGCGCCCTCCATCTCACCCAATCTGGCAATTTGCCAATTCTGAGTTGGAAGGTCAGGATTGCAGACTTTTATCATCTTTAGAATCACCGCAGTGTCACTTGTAGCCATTGGGATCCATGCATGAGCTCTGGGTTGCGAGGGGATATCATGTTTTTCCACAACGTCCAGTCTGGCTCCAGGCCATAACTCTCCCACTTGGCTAATGGCAACCTTAAACACGGCTGCGGATCTTTCGTTTCCAAAAGCAACGAGTTTTACTCGCCCCTGATACCAACCTGCGTTGACAGTAGTAGGGAGAAAATCAGGCATACTCTCAAGAAGCCTATAGTAGATTTCATTTAGTTTAGTTTCAACTAAACTCCACTTGTCCCTTGGAATACTACAATCCCCATTTTGCCTGTTTATCACAGCCCTAACGAAGTTACCTTTCACCACTTCACTAAAAGACTGAGTCCAGACGTTGCCGGTCACCTTAGATCTTTTAGGTAAAGGTTTCTCGTCGGGCGAGCGCAACCTTTTACCAGACTTCGATGACGAGGCCGAAACAGCGCTCTGTTTGTCAGATGCGCGCATTGCCGAAAGTTTGTCCTGTTCTTCAATGACTCCTTTCGCCCATGATAGCGACGCCTTCTCACGTTCGGAGAGCTTCGTTCCATCGAGTTGGCTTAGTCTGTTAATTATTTTCAAACAAAGCCTTCTCTGGTTGTGCCTGACCTTTGATGGCTTAAGTTTCTTTTTCTTTTTACCACCAATATTAGGCTGAGCACCCCTACCAGAATCAAGGCCGGACTTCAAGGTCGCAACCCTAAGACCAGTGCTAGGACCAGCACCAGTCGGTGAGGCAGAGCCTCGAACTAAATCGGTATCATTTGTGTCCATATTTTCATTTTCCTTGATGTGGTAATGAAAATATCACAAAAATACCTATTACGAACAAACCTATTACGAACAATTTTAGTAATTCAATTTATAGCACGGAGTTCAAATAAAACACGTCCACACTCGTCAACAGTTGAACGAATAATATTGGTAAGTCACAAAAATATTTTACAACGTATTTTTGTCACTCAAAAATATTTTTATATCAAAACAAAAAAAAAATACACTCGAAAAAAATTTTACACTCAAAAAAATTTTACACCCAAAAAAAAAAATTAGTAAATTACTTTTTTTTTTTTTTCAAAAATTACTAAAAAAAATTTTTTTACACAAAATAAAATATTTCTAATCAAAACTGTTATTTTTTTCACGTTAGAAAATTTACTATCACTTCAAATGGGCATTGTGGAGGGTATTTATAGATTCGGCCAAGTCGAATTTAACTTTTCTACTTGTTTTTTTTTTGCATCAATTTTTTTTTCATAAATTTTTTTTTTCATAAAATTATTTTTTTCATCAAATTTTTTTTTTATTATTTTGTATACCCTCCAACTACAGTATGGGGGTATACTCACTTTGTCATTCCGTGTGTAACGCATCGAAATATCGGTCAGGGAACCCATTAAGTATATATATTATTGAACAGTGATCGATTCTAAGACAATCTAGCGATGTCCGTCCGTCTGTCCGTCCGACCGTCCGTCTGACCGTCCGTCTGTCTGTCCGTCCGTCCGTCTGTAGTTAACACGATACAGTCCATAATAAAAGAGCTAGACTCCTTTGGTACGAATATGTCTCATGGTCCTAGGCAGGTTAAGTTCGGAAATGGGCAAAATCGGACCAGGGGGAAAAAAGTTCCCCCTTGAAGAAGTAAACCAACCTCTGAAAAATATAATTTTTTTACATGATTTTTTGTCTTTTTGTTTAACAAATGCAACATTTTTATTCTTCGAGAAGTTCAAAGTTCTGCGTTTGGCCCCTGAGAATTTGAAAATGTAGTTTTTTTTTGTCCCTCCCCCCCTTTTTTGGGCGTAGAATAAAAAAAATTTAAATTATGATAAACTTGCACTTTTTTAGTGCAAAAAGCATAAGAATTAATTTTTAAACACATATTCGAGAGGAAATTGGCCCCCCCCCTCAATCTCCAAGACCCCCCCCCCCCCAAAAAAAAACGCCACTGCATTTATTTTTTTATTTTTTGCATGTTGGAGGGTATAAAAGATTCGGCACAGCCGAATTTTACACTCTTACTTGTTTTTTTTCATAAATTTTTTTTTTTTTCATCAAAATTTTTTTTCATAAATTTTTTTTTTATCAATTTTCTTTTATTATTTTTATACCCTCCACTTTGTGATAGAGGGTATATATAAGTTTGTCATTCTGTTTGTAACTCATCGAAATATCGATCTGGGACCCCATAAAGTATATGGGGCATTCCATGTGAAATCGGACACTTTGAAAAAATTTTTTTTTAGATATTCCCAATTTGTTTACCGTTTTTAGTACCCTTCGAAAACTCCTTCGTGGTAAATTTTCAGATTTTTTTGATGACCCGTTCAAAAGATATCGAATTTTTAAAAATTGGTAGTTTGTTCCTTTACTCAAATTTCTTTTAATCATAACTTCTTCAATAATGGTCCAAATTTCAAATTGTTTTTTTCAAAATTTTTGTTTTTTTACGTACTTTAAAAAAAAATCCTAAAAAATTCTTAAAAACGCTCTAGTATGCTATTTTTAAGTTTTAAAATTTAAATCTCATTTTTGAAAATGTTTGTACTCTTCGATTTTTTGAAATTTTATTGTCTAAAACTTCTATCGATTCTATAAATTTATTTGCCCAGGAGGATCGTGGGATAACGATTATTACTATTTTTGAAAATTTTTTGAAAAAATTTTATTGTAATTTTCCAATCTTAAAACCATTTCTACCTCTATCTTTAACTGTTAAGGCGGTCCCCATACATTTTTTTTTATTTTTTGTAAATTTGTTTTATTTAATCAGCTTCTACCGGTCCAATGGTGCGTCCGAGAGGGGTCTTTAGTGGAACCGACCCCCATTTATTTTTACCCTTCAACATTTTTTCAAAATATACCTACGCCCTATCTCAACTCCCTAAGTAGGCTCCCATACAAAATTACATTTTTATAAAATTTGCTCCAACTGATATTTGTATGGGAGCCTACTTAGGGAGTAGAGATAGGGCGTAGGTATGTTTTGAAAAAATGTTGTAGGGTAAAAATAAATGGGGGTCGGTCTGACTAATGACCCCTCTCGGACGCACCATTGGACCGGTAGAAGCTGATTAAATAAAACAAATTAACAAAAAAATAAAAAAAATTGTATGGGGACCGCCTTAAAAGTTAAAGATAGAGGGTAGGTGTGTTCAGAGAAAATGTTTGGACTAAAAAAATATTGTGGGTCGTTCATACATTTTGTTGCTCTAAGGGCACTATTAGGGCAGTTAGAGCGGTTGGAACAAATTTAAAAAAATGTCGTTTTGTGTGGGAGCCCCTTAGAAATTGGAGATAGGGTATTAGTTGGTTCCAAAGAAATGTTACGACGTAAAAATTAATGGGGGTCGGTCTTATAAACGACCCCTCTATGACGCACCATTGGAGCAGTAGAAATGATTTTAAGATTGAAAAATTACAATAAATTTTTTTCAAGAAATTTTAGAAAATAGTAATAATCGTTATCCCACGATCTTCCTGGGCAAAAAATTTGTAGAATTGATAGGAGTTTTACACAAAAAAATTTCAAAAAAATCCAAGAGTACAAACATTTTCAAAAATGAGATTTAAGTTTTAAAACTTAAAAATCGCATACTAGAGCGCTTTTAAGATTTTTTTGGGATTTTTTTTTAGAAAGTACGTAAAAAAACAAAAATTTTGAAAAAAACATTTGAAATTTGGACCATTATTGAAGAAGTTATGATTAAAAGAAGTTTGAGTAAAGGAACAAACTACCAATTTTTAAAAATTCGATATCTTTTGAACGGGTCATCAAAAAAATCTGAAAATTTACCACGAAGGAGTTTTCGAAGGGTACTAAAAACTGTAAACAAATTGGGAAAATCTAAAAAAAAAGTTTTTCAAAGTGTCCGATTTCACATGGAATGCCCCATATATATTCATGATGCCCAATTGATTTTAAGACATTCTAGCGATGTCTGTCTGTCCGTCTGTCTGTCTGTGGAAAATGCTGTCGCGGATAAAATATTGCACAGAGATGACTGAAACTTAACATATTTATTGGAAGTTCTCCCGAGAAGTTTGGTATTGCATATGAGCGATATCGGTTTAGCGGTTCAAAAGTTATGAACGAAAATGTAAGCACACCTCAAAAATTTCAGTACATTCAACATAACCAAAAAAATACAAAATGATTTTATTCGGCTTCTGGTTGGCATATGTGAACATAATTGAACACCAAATAGTATTTAAACAAGTACGAACATATTTTTTGACAAAAAAAGAAAAAAATCGCGGATTTTTTTAACAAAATTTTTTTTCGCGGAAATTTTTTTTTTTTTCAATAGTAATTTCCTTTTAAATAAAGTTTTTTGCAATAACCTTTTTGAAATTGTGGATGGTATCACTATTGTGGATGGTATTCGGCAAGGCCGAATTTAACTTTTTTACTTGTTTTTCATGATTTTTGTTTTTCATCAAAATATTTTTCTCATAAATTTTTTTGTTTTTCATCAATTTTTTTGTTTTTTCAAAACAATTTTTTTTCATAAATTTTTTTTTAATAAATTTTTTTTTCATATTTATTTCATCAAATTTTTTATTATCAGTTTTTTTTCTCACCAAAAATTTTTTTTTTTAAATATTTTTTTGTCATCAATTTTTTTTACATCAAAAAATTTTTCTTTTCATCAAAAAAAAATCATCAACAACTTTTTTTCATCAAAATTTTTTTTTTCACCAAAAATTTTGGGTTCATCAAAATTTTTTTTTTCACCAAAAATTTTGGGTTCATTAAATTTTTTTTCACATAATTTTGTTTTTCGTAAAAAAAAAATCATTTTTTTTAACAAAACTACATTTTCACCAAGTCTAAGATTTTCGCATAAAATTTTTCCATTTGTTTATTAAATGTACCTAAAACAAGTGAGAGTGTTATATTCTTTGGTGCCGAATTTCATACTCTCCAAAATGTAAAAACACTTTTTTGCTCTTATTTTTGCACTCACTTACGAAATGTACAGCTCTTTTGGCTTTTTAATGGGGTCCTCGACTGATATTTCAATTCGTTTGCATGGAATAGCAAAGTAATATAACATTATTTTTTTATAAAAAAACTTTGCTTTAAGTAAGTACACCCAAATCTTCCGCAAAACATTATCATGATTTAATGTTTTGGGCAGGAGTACAAAACTCGCAGGCATTTTTATTGTTTGAGCTTGAAAAATGTCGACTTAAAAATATTTTTAAAAAATGTTCTAAAAAAGGTCATTCAACAATTTCAATTTCCATTGTGACCCCTGTAGCTCATATAATATTCACTCAATCTGGACGCCAGTAGGCTTAATTTATAACTTAATAAATTACCTACACAGTACTTTTTACAAAAATACTTGTTTGATAATAATTAGGTCTATTATTGTTAACTTTGTCATTAACGAATTACATATACAATGTAGTCGTACGTAGACTTTTTGCGGTCACTGTATATCCTTGTACCCATTTACAAACATTTTTACTGGGTTTATTAAAATTTAAATTTTTAAAACATTAATTACACAGCTCAACATGAAAATGCGTATTGGATTCTGGTAGGGGATTTAGGTAGTCTTTGTTGCGCTGATTCCAAATCTGCAACCCAAATATGTCTATCACGTCAGGATTTTGAGTTATTCGCGGTTAAAGTGCCGAAAAAGGCCATTTTGGACCATTTTTGAAAGCTAATAATATAAGATCCTGACATGCGATTGACTTGGTATCAAGCTCATTCAAAAGTATGTGATTTTCTCTATAAGACAAGATAAAATGTTCTTCAAATTTAATTTTCTAAAATAGTAAAAAAATCATTAACAAAAAACCTTCCATTTTTTAAATATTTAATTTATTTACACAGTGTTTTTTAACATATTTCCATACAAATACACACGTAAATATTAGATTTACAGCAATTGTAAATAATGATTTTTTCACCATTAAAAAAAATTAAATTCCAAGAAAATTTGATTTGGTCTTAAAGAGAAAATTACGCACTTTCGAATGAGCTTAATATGAAGTCATTCGCATGTCAGGATCTTATTTTATAGGCGCCCAAAAA
Source organism: Pegoplata infirma (assembly GCA_963921195.1). Lineage (NCBI taxonomy): Eukaryota > Metazoa > Arthropoda > Insecta > Diptera > Anthomyiidae > Pegoplata > Pegoplata infirma. Next base: position 208,497,947 of record OY992539.1, on the reverse strand, counting down.
TGGCCAAAATAGGCATTTTTGACACTTTAACCGCGATTTTCTCAAAATTGTGACGTGATAGAAAAATTTTAGTGACCGTTTTGGAATCAGGAAACCAAAACCTATAAACCTTTTTTGGTTTCATTCAAAACGCAGCGACAAACCTCAGATTTGTAGAGCGGTGTTATTAGTAAATGTAATACTAATTAAATTTCAAAATAAATTGCCTACTTTTAGGCTACTTTTAGTTAAACACATTTAAAAATTTAAATTAAATCATTCAACAAAATGCATTAGACATTTTCAATTTAATGTTTAATTTAGAAAAAAAAACAAATCATAATTAAATGTAAATATCAATAAATATATTATAAATAAACATTAGTAATGCAAACAATACTGACATGAAACCTTATTGAAAATATAGACATAATAGGTAACAACAATACCTTGAATCATTTATATAAAATACAATAACTACTATAACTACTGTAGCTAAAATAATAAACATACACATATGAACAAAACAATACAATAACAAAAATAATAAACCAAGAAAATTAATTAAGTGAACACAAAATTTAATATAACCTGGGAATAGTAACAAGTGTTTACTCTGATTAACACCTGATACATGAATTTCCAAACACATGCATCCATACAAAGACATTTTCTGCATGAATGTTTAACAAAAATTTATAATAATAATATATAATAACAACAATACATAGAATATTGGAAAATTAATAGAAAATAACAAGCAATTATCGTTTAAATCCTATTTGTAAACAGAATAGAAACAAACCGAATCGTACAGATTGTACGAGTATCATAGAAAATAACAATCACACAATTTTCTAATAGATTAAATAAAGCAATAACAACTAAAATATATGAAATCACTTATTGCTAAGAGAGCAATATATGCAAATATAAAAACTCTCTTTCATTTCCCTTTGTGCCATCCTGCTTTTAATCTCTTCTAGCTTATGGACCCTCAAACAACACTTGATTCTATGATTCTAATGAATTATTGTGTCAATATAGAAGCAAAAATGAAATAAATCTTAACAATTGAAAATTAAACCGTTAAGGACTGATGATATAATGTTAATAAAGTCAATAATATTTTATGAATTAATTTGGGGATGGCAAAATATTGAAAATTATAGAAATTAAACACAACAAGATTATTGCAAAAACTTTATTTAAAAAAAAAATTTGACAAATTTTGTTAAAAAAACTTTTTAAAAAATGTTTTAAAAAAAAATTTCCTCCAAAATTGAAACAAAAAAAAATTATTAAAAAATTCGTAGATTTTAATTAAAAAATTTATTAAATTCGGACCGATAACACTAGTTTATAAACTAAAAAAGCGCGATCCACAACATCTGAATCAAAAAATGTCTAAAATTTCAGAAGAAGAACAGTTTTTGAAATATTGCTAACTTTTGAAATTTTGAAATTTTCAACTTTTAAAAAAGTGATTTTACTTTCAAACAAGTAAAAAAAGTTAAATTCGGCCTCGCCGAATGTAGTAATACCCTCCACAATTTCAAAAAGATTATTGCAAAAAGCTTTATTTAAAAGGAAATTACTTTTAAAAAAATTTTTTTTTTGAAAAAAGTAAAAAAAATCCGCGATTTTTTTATTTTTTTGTCAAAAAATATGTTAGTACTTGTTTAAATACCATTTGGTGTTCAATTATGTTCACATTTGTCAACCAGAAGCCGAATTAAAGCATTTTGTATTTTTAGGTTATGTTGAATGTACTGAAATTTTTGAGTTGTGCTTACATTTTCGTTAATAACTTTTGAACCGCTGAACCGATATCGCTCAAATGCAATACCAAACTTTTCGGGAGAACTTCCAATAAATATGTTAAGTTTCAGTCATCTCTGTGTAATATTTTGTCCGACAGACAGACGGACATCGCTAGAATGTCTGAAAATCGATCGGTCATCATGAATATATATACTTTATGGGGTCCCAGATCGATATTTCGATGAGTTACAAACGGAATGACAAACTTATATATACCCTCTATCACTAAGTGGAGGGTATATAAAATATCTCCGGACCAAATCGGTGGATTTATTTTTTTTTTTTTTTAAATTAATGTTTTTTAAATACTTTATCAATATAACGACAATTTTGCTTTAATTTTATCGAAATTTGGGAAAAAAAAGTAAATCCAATTGTAAAAATTCAGAAAGAAAATAAATTAAATTCATTTCACTCTTTGCAGTTCAAGTCTGATCTACAGTACCTGACAAATGTATACGTACGACTACATTGGGGATGTAATTTTTTAACGACAAAGTATTTTTGTAAACAGTGCTGTTTAGGTAATTTATCAAGCTTTAATTTTAGCTTAATAGCGTCCAGATTGAGTAAATATTAAATGTGCAACGAGGGTCAAATTGGAAATTGAAATTATTGATAAATTATTTAGAATTTTTTTTAACAATGATTTTTAGTCGATTTTTTTCCAGTATTTTCAAACATTACAAAATTTAAAATGGTTAAATAATTTATATTGCGTTATCCACTATCTTTTCCAACGATTCAATCAAAAATTTTAAATTTTTTCGATACATTAAAAAAATTTCAATTTTTATACCCTCCAACCACAGCACTTTTTGGCCAATAAGGTCTGTAAGGCAACACATATTTAAAAATATTTTTTCAGAATGTCGACAGCTTGAATTTTGTCTTTTTATTGTAACTTAAAGTTCCTTTTTTGCATGAGGTAAAAGTCAAAGTTTGAGATTTTTTTATACCCTCCACTCTAGTGATAGAGGGTATATATAAGTTTGTCATTCCGTTTGTAACACCTCGAAATATTGGTCTATGACCCCATAAAGTATATATATTCATGATCCTCGATCGATTTTAAGACGATCTAGCGATGTCCGTCCGTCCGTCCGTCCGTCCGTCCGTCCGTCCGTCCGTCTGTCCGTCTGTCTGTCTGTCTGTCTGTCTGTTGAAAACACGCTAACTTTTGAAAGACTTTACGGACGCTCCTGAAGTTTGGCATATATGTTGGGCATTTACCTGGTCAGGTTGGTATTGCAATCCAGCAAAATCGGTCCAGTGGTTCAAAAGTTATGAGCAAAAGACTGAATTTCGGCAAGGGTTTTTCGTGAATTTTTGAGATATAAAGCACTATAACTTTCGAAAGGCAATTCTGAGGAAGCTGAAGCTTAGCATATATATTTTGCATTCCTCCAGCCTCGTTCGTATTGAATTTCAGCCAAATCGGTCCAGTGGTTCAAAAGTTATTAGCAAAACCGTGAATTTCAGATTAGCTCACCTTAAATTCACGTGTTGAAAACCCGTTAAACCTGTTTTAAAAACATTGGTAAGTCACAAAAATATTTTACAACGTATTTTTGTCACTCAAAAATATTTTTATACCAAAACAAAAAAAAAATACGCTCGAAAAAAATTTTACACTCAAAAAAAATTTTACACTCAAAAAAAAAAATTAGTAAATTATTTTTTTTTTTTTTTTCAAAAATTACTAAAAAAAATTTTTTTACACAAAATAAAATATTTCTAATCAAAAAAAAACTGTTATTTTTTTCACGTTAGAAATTTACTATCACTTAAAATGGGCATTGTGGAGGGTATTCATAGATTCGGCCAAGTCGAATTTAACTTTTCTACTTGTTTTTTTTATATTTTTAATTTATTAAACAAAATAATTTTTTTTTGTACTCCAACACAATATTTTTTCAAATTTTCTGCGAAGTTCTCCTAAAGCCATACCGTTTGTCAAACACACGAGATAAACTGCCAAAAAGTAACCTATAAGTATATATTTTTTTTAATTAATTATGGAAATTCATTCTTTTGATGAAATCCGCTTTTTTCAACACCAAAGTCCAAAAAAGTCCAAACGTTATTGACAAACCTCGAATTACAATCTGTTTCTGACAATGTATTCACATTTTTGCGACCCTGTGCGACCGTTCATAAACTTTTGATATAGAGGCAATAAACCCAAATATGACATTTAGAAATGACCTAAAATGGAACTTCAAAATTTTTTGGATATTTATTTTTTCTATTGATTTTCAATAAAAAATTTCCAACTTTGACAACATTGGCATGATATCTAGAGATGGGCACGTGAGTTAATTTTGACTCACGTTAACTCACGCTCACGCAAAAAAAACATAATTTTCTCAATTGTTTTTTTACTCATGCTTACTCACTATTTATGTAAGTAAACTAAACACCCCACTCACGTGTGACTTACGCTCACGCATGACTCACGCTAAACATTTTAAACACGAAAAAAATTGTAAAGACATTAAATAAAACTTAACCAATACAATTAAATAATTTTGACTCACGCAAAAAAAATGGTACTCTTTACGAATCACTCACGCAAAAACGCCTCACTCACTTATCACTAATGAACACAAAATTTGAATCACGCTTGCTTTCGAGCACGCGTAATTCACTTGACGCATTTAAGCGGGCTCATTTTGACGATAGCAATTAAAATATTTTTTATGAAATTGTTAGCTTATAACATTATTTGTACATTTCTGATGGCAAATATTAATTAGAAATAGAAAAGCCACCTCTTTAATGCGCCACTTAATACATAAACTTTTTGACGCATTTAAAAGGGATATATTTTGTTAAAATCTTCTGATAAAAGCAAAAAGACGAATTTATAAAAACTTAGGAATGTAAACAATTTATATATCCGCCATTTTTTATTAAAAAATTTGAGTTCGTTTAGTGATTAACGTTTCGCAAATATTTCCTACACTCAACCAAAAATCATTGTATTCCCAAAGAAAATCGCTGTAAATTCAACAGAAATCATTGTTGATTTTGACCCTACAAATATTTATGTTGATTTCAATAAAAATTATTGTCAGTTTTTGTAAAAGTTGATCAACTCGTTTTTTTGTAAATCAACTCTTATTTTTTGTAAATTCAACTCATATTTTTGTTAATATAAGAAATTTTATTAATAAAAAAACTTGTTATTTGTAAATATTCTTTTATTAAGCATAAATCACAATATTTTTGTATTATCGTCGGCTTTTTAAGCTGCAATATTTGAAGATTTGAGTATTTGATTCTGAAATGGCATCCGAAAAACCATCAAAATCAAAGGTTTTGTCCAAAACAGACAACACAGAAAAAACTTAATATATTATTTGTGCCCATATTGTATCCGCCATTTTGAATTTAAAAAATCTAAGCTCATATTCGTAATTGCCGACCCTAAATAAATCGAAAATTATTTATTTAAGTATAATTAGCTAAGAATTACAAAAGCACATCCGCCATATTGGATCGGCCATTTTGAATATAAAATCTTTAATTCCAAAATCAGTTTTAACATCCGAAAAATCATTAAAATCGAAGTTTTTGGCAAAAACAGACAACATATAAAAAATCTTAAATTTGAATTTGTCGCCATATTGGATTCGCCATTTTTAATTTTAAAAGTCTGAACTCATATTCGTTATTAACGACCCCAAATACATCGACAATGATTATATTAAATACAATAAGCAAAGAATTAAAAAATCATGTCCGCCATTTTGAATTTTGAATTTATTTTCCAAAATCGTGTTAAGCAATACTTTAACACCCATATGTAATACTTTTTTGACATATAGGTTCAGCGGTCTATTTATGGCCTATTACAGCATTTTGTATATTAGGTTATGTGGTATGCACCAAAGTGTTTTCGTTCACAACTTTTAATAACATTTCGCTCAAATGCAATACAGTCGAGGCAAAAACAAGTTGACATGTTAAGTCTCAGTCATATCCGTGTAATAATTTTGACCGCAACCGCCATTTTAACAGACAGACGGAAAATTTCATATAGTGATATTTTAAAAAACCGTTTAACCGATTTTCTATTTGTTTTTTTTATATTCGTGGTCAGCGCATCAAAATTAATAAATGTGATGCCTTGCAAATAGGGTTGCCAGACAGCCGGGAATGGCCTGGATTTTCCAAATATTTTGGGTCTGGTCCAGTTTCCAGTTAAAATATAATATATCCAGTTAAAAAATATTTTTTTTAATTTTAACAATTATTTTTTTTTTTATTTTTATTAAATATGTTTTACATTTTTTGGACAACTTTTTGAATAAAACATAAATCAAATAGCTAACTCTTTTCGCTACTACAAAATTTGCTCTTTTTGCTGCATTTTCACTACTTTTTCATTACTTTTTCCAGCATCTCACAGTCTAGTTTTGATTTCGGCATGAATGTTTTCCTTGAGATCGTCAATGATCTGAGGATTGTTTGGTGTACATTTTGATATTCAAATAAACCCACAAAAATAAGTCCGAAGCGGTCAAATCTGCAAATGAGGGCCAGTTTTTGGCGCCCTTTTTTGACTTCGCACGTCCAGGGAATTTTAAATGGCCATCTAGATTTTCCAATTTGATCACTTAGGACTTAGTTTTGTGGGGTTATTTGAAAAGAAAAACCTACGCTTACAATCCTGTAGATTGAGCTCTACTCGTCAGTAGAGCTCAACATTTGAAAATGATCGAAAAAGTAATGGAAATGCTTAAAAAAGGGCATATTTTGCGTGGCCAATAGAGGCAGCAATATGATTGATGTTATATTCGAAAAGTAGTCCAAAATATCTTTGAAAATCGGTTGATTAGTTTAAAGTTATTCAAAAACAAATCCAGTTATTTTTTCAAAATCCAGCTGTATTTTTTCCATGTCCAGTTATTTGACTTCTAGTATCTGGCAACCCTACTTGCAAAACATATTTTTTTAAAAAAAAAAATCTTTTATAAAAAGTTGTAAAACTCCATAACTTTAATCGCCGGGCGCTACGTGTTAATTTAATCCGATTGAGGGTCTTAGACCGACATTTAAAATGTGTCAAAAATGGATTGACAAATTTATATACCCTCCACAAACTCCTACAAGGTGGATGGTATACAAAAAAAAAATATTCAAAATTCAGAAAATCTCATTTGTAATTCAGAAAAACCATCTTGGAAACCCAATTTATAAACTTAATATTCTCTACCGTTTCCAAAAGAGTTAAAACAAATTTTCTCACAAAAATTGATTTGTTTATTATTCAAACTCATACATACATGTCAATTTCAACACTTTCACATGTTAATTTCCTACTATTAACAATACTAGACAATCATATAAAATCATTTACTGAATGGAAGTAGAAGACTATAAACGACTTTAGGAAATTAAATTAAATTTTTGCCACTTAACAATGATGACAATAAGTTGTTTAAAAATTTCAATTTTGTATAACAAGTGATTACAAGGTCTCAATAGAATTTTGGTCTATGAAGAGTTTAACAAAACAAAATATAGTTAAATACAAGTTATAAAACCAATTTAAGAACATTAAAATCTCTAAGGTCTGTACTGAATTCCCAATTTTATACATAGTTGCAAAAAAAGACCACAACATTTGGCTTTATAATGCTGTTGCTTAAAACATATGTAAGTACTTATTGTATCAAATATTTATTAATTTATAAAATGGTTTAAATTCTAACAACTTACTGGGAATTCTAAAAAAAAAATAAAAACCATATAATTTTTTAAATATTTCAATATGTGTAAAGTTTTACATATTTTAGTTATTTTAGATTGAAAAACAGATAAACAAATGAATAGTTCATGCGAATAAGGACGAATAGACCACTTTTTCGCAAACACGTTTTTTTGCATAAATGCATTTTATTAACAGAGCCCTACAATCCTATGCAGAAATTTTGGGGAAATTTTGACTTTTAAGGCTAAAAAAATGACTTTAAAAGTGCAATAATTCGTATATTTTTATATATTTGTTTAAATTGGGAGTGAACTAACGCACAATTTTGATTAAATACAACACAAAAACATACAAAAATTTTACTTTCGGTAACAATGTGTTAAAAGAACATTACGAGGAACAAACCACACTTATTATATTGGCAAAAAATTTTACCGTTCTTAAGTTATAAGACTTTAAAGTGTGGAAAGCAAAAAGGGCGAATATCCATCCTTAACAAAATATTATATAAAAATTATTTAGCTGCGAGTTTAAAATTGATATTAGCTAAAATTTGAAATTGTACACAAAAAAAAACAATCTTAGCACATACAAACAAATTAACCAGATTTGTGAAAAAAAATCTTCAGTGTTACCGCGTAATTAAGATCATATAACCACGAATACATGGTCTAAACATATTTTAACCGTCTTTTGAATTACTTTATTTCGGAAAACAAATCTTTTAACATATTTTATAGTTACTTTCCTTCGATACCCTACCTACAAATATTTGGTAATGTTGTTTTGATATAAAGTATGTAAATAAAAAATTCATTTAGGACTCATTGAAATATATAAAAACTGAGTTTCAAATAATCGGCTAATGATAATAATACACTCAAAAAAAAATTTCCTCATTCCCATATTCAAGTTTCAGGACAATCGGTGGATGCCCTGTGAAAGACCTCCCTTGTTAGTTATTTATTATCTTTGAGCTATATAGATGTTGAAAACAAAAATTTTAAGGAATAAGTAACACATAAGGGCTTAACAGATTTGTCTGGACAAACTATTTTGTTGGTATTTTATTGTGAGTACACTGAAAGAATTATTGTTCATTATATCTATGAACAAATTTCATAAAACCAAATTCATAGATTCTGTGAAATAATTCATTGGCTGAATGAATATTGATTAGTATTTTGAAATATTTCATAGAATTTTATTCATACACTGAAAGAATTATTGTTCATTCCATCTATGAACAAATTTCATAAAACCAAATTCATAGAATCTATGAAACAATTCATTGTCTGAATGAATATTCATTAGTATTCTGAAATTTTTCATAGAATTTTATTCATAGATTTTATTAAATTCATAGAAAAAATTCATAGAATTAATGAATGTCATTCATAGAAGAAAATGCCATCAATATGCCATTTAATTTTTTAAATAATTAAAATAATGTTACAATAATTAAAACAGTTGAATAAATTTATTAAAAAAATAAAAAAAAAATAAAAAAAACATTAAAAAAAAAAATTTCATTGCTGCCCTGACCGGGGCTAGAACCCAAGACCTACCGGCTGAAGTGGCAATTGTCGACGCCTTAGCTATCAGCGCCACCAAAGAAGAAAAATCTCGCCAACTAACGCTTGGTTTTATAACGCTTCATTTTTGTACTTAAATACACAAAATATTTGTTTTTTACAAACACACACACAGCTTATGGCAGAGCATTGTGACAGAGCAGACACAAACTTAATATGTTAGCAGAATATTATTCAAAATAGCTTTTAAGTGTTGTTACTTGTTTATATAATTTAGCTAAGTGGTTAGACATTAAGCTTCACGAACAAGAGGTTCTATGTTCGAATCTCGGTGGGGATAAGTTAAAAAAAATATAAATTTTTAAAAATAGAAAATAGTAAATAAATGAAATAATAAAAATAAAATAAAAAAAATAAAATTGAAATAATAAAATAAATAAAAATAGAATTGAATAATAATTTTTTTTCCATAGCCTATGAACTTTTTCATAGGTTTCTGGTTTCTATGAATTTGTTTCATAGATTCTATGAAGGGCATCATTGGCTCACTTCTAATGATTTTTTTCATAGAATCAATGTACGTTTTCATAGCCGTAATGAACAAAATTCTTTCAGTGTAGATTTTATTAAATTCATAGAAAAAATTCATAGAATTTATGAATGTCATTCATAGAAGAAAATGCCATCAATATGCCTTTTAATTCTTTTAATAATTAAAATAATGTTACAACAATTAAAATAGTTGAATAAATTTATTAAAAAAATAAAAAAAAAAAAAATAAAAAAAACATTAAAAAAAAATATCATTTCTGCCCGGACCGGGGTTCGAACCCAAGACCTACCGGCTGAAGTGGTAATTGTCGAGGCCTTAGCTATCAGCGCCACCAAAGAAGAAAAATCTCGCCAACTAACGCATGGTTTTATAACGCTTCATTTTTGAAAATACACAAATATTTGTTTTCTACAAACACACACACATCTTTTGGCAGAGCATTGTGACAGAGCATAGACACAAACTCAATATATTAATCAAAATTCATTTTAAGTGTTGTTACTTGTTTATATAATTTAGCTCAGTGGCTAGAGACTATGCTTTACGAACAACAGGTTCTCTGTTCGAATCTCGGTGGGGATAAGTTAAAATAAAAAAACATATAAATTTTTAAAAATAGAAAATTGTAAATAAATAAAATAATAAAAATAAAATATAAAAAAATAAAATTAAAATAAAAAAATAAATAAATAAAAATAGAATTGAATAATAATTTTTTTTCCATAGCCTATGAACTTTTTCATAGGTTTCTGGTTTCTATGAATTTGATTCATAGATTCTATGAAGGGCATCATTGGCTCACTTCTAATGATTTTTTCCATAGAATCAATGTACGTTTTCATAGCCGTAATGAACAAAATTCTTTCAGTGTATTTAGAAAATCCATCAAAAAAGTTCAGCTTTTTTTAAATGTTATAATGCAAATAAGGGTTAATATTATAACTCGTAAAATTAATTTTGTGTCATTTAGTGTTAATAGTGCATCCAATGTCAGGAATAAAAAACTAAATTTTTTTCATGTCCTTTTATGATACATCGTAATATGCAGTCAAGGGTTAATATTATAATTTCTAAAAATGTATTTAGTGTCATAAAGAATTACTACTGCATCAAAAGGCAGGAATATTAAAAAAAAAAATTAAAAAAAATTTTTTTTGCATGTCCTTGCAATCCTTAAATAGTGTATCCTCGAAGTCCTTAAAGTGTTACAAACAAATACCAACCATAGTTCGTCAAGTTTTGCAAGTCTCGTGAAAATGTAGTCAAAATCTGCTGCAAAAAAACACATTTTTATTCAAATTTCAATACATTTTTTTGGATATTCGCCCTTTTTCCATTTAAGCAAAAAATTTAAGTCCAATTTTTGGCAAGTTCTCTTTCGAATACCTTACTAAAATTTTGTATATAGGTAGATGTGACTTAAACCTTTAAGCTAATACCAAAAAGTTGACAAAAATATTATTTTTTAACCGTTTCCTGCGTTTTTATTGTCCCCTGTAAAATTCTACAAATGGTCTATTCGTCTTTATTCGCATGAACTATTCAAATATTAAAAAAATTTACTATCATGTTTCAAAAAAAAATTTTTTTTTGCCTACTTTTGAGCTTTAATTTATTATAAAATTCACTGCATACTTTTAGGTGTTAGCTTTTGATATTGTTAAAAAATCATAAATACATAAGTTGTTTTTTTTTGTGTTTATCCTGTTCTCAGAAATTCATTTGTCAAAATATTTCAAATTTATGCTGTCATATAATATTTTACATAACTGACATTTTGTTGTTTGTTATTTTCATGTAATTGTATTTTTTTTTTTGTTTATTTTTAGCACACTCTTTTACAAAAAAAAATGTGGGTATATAAAGTTTGTGGATTCGTAAGAAACACTTTGAAATATTCATTAAGTGCCTTACAAAGTTTATATCTATTCATGATCCTTCATCGACTTTAGGACGATCTGGCAATGTTTGTCTGTCCATCCTTCCTTCCGTTTAAGGAACAACAGAAAAAAAGAAAAAGAGTATTGATAAAAAAGGAATAGTTATTCCTAAGAAAATTAAGATCTTAAATATCCATAAATCAGTAAAGTTGGTAAAAATACAACCCTTGTATGTTTTTTTTTTTTGTAAATGCTATGTAGGGTTTTTAAAATTCGCCTTAGACGAATATATCGCTTTCACTTGCTTTTTTATCTCAAATATTTACATGCAATTCATTCAGTGTTGGTTTTATTTTATCTGAAGTAATTTTTTATTACAAAATTTTTAATATTTAATTTGTTTTTATGAAAAACATAAATTAAAAACAAAATAAATAAATTTTTTAAAGCATACTTTTAGAGGCTTTTTATATTAACACTTTGTGGGAAATACAAAACATAAATAAAATGCATTTCACACTAAATATTTATGAGCTAGAAATAAAGGAAATAGTTATAATTTATGAAAAAAGGTAATAAAATCTTAAAAAATACTGATTGGGTCTAACATGTTCTATAAATTCTTAAAATTTGGGAAAGAATATTTAAACCACAAATACTAAAAAATAGAATTGAAGGTAAAATATCTCCAAATATGATCATTTTCTGAAAGAAATATGTAACAGAATCTGGAAACTTTTATATAGAAACGTTGTCCTACCTTAACCTAACCTAAACGTTGTCTGAAAATGTAAATAAAAAATATATATAGAAAATATTTCCTTCCGATTTTAAAATATTTTTCCTTTAGAAAAAATGCTCATATTTTGATAAATTTATTAACAAAAAGGACCCTAGAGCTTTATTTCTATCTCTTTTAAACATAATTTCAAATAACTGCATATGCTGAATACAAAATGTTAGTCTACTTTCAGGTTTTGATTTTTAACTAATTTCACTGCATATTTTTAGGTTATTGCAATTATAATTTCCACTTGCGATATTTAATAACTACAAAAAACTTGTTTTTATAAAACATTAATACATTTTTCTAATCAAGACACTTGCTTTGTAATTCCTGCTATATATTATGATATATAACCCAGTTATTGTTTTATATAATAACCAATACGTAGAAGTACTTTTGGGAATTTGTAAACAAAATTAAAAATAAGTAAAAAAAAATACAAAAAACAATATTAACAAAAAGTCGGCAAAAAAAAATCTGTTTGTTTTTATTTTTTATTTATTTAGAGAATCAACATCCCATTAGTAAATTTTATTATTACATCCCATTAATAAATATCTCTTTAACAAGAATTACAACATAGTCAAGTGAACCATATTTAATCCTATATACAACTAGCTTTAACACATCTACGAGTCACCCTGATTTTTATGTTATTCAATCCCAAATACAACTACTTTTAACTCATCTACGACTCACCCCGTTTTTTATATTAATTTTGTGTGTGTGTGTTTTTTTCATTATTTTTGAAGCATACCTTTAGGTGCGAATAATTAAAAACTTTGCCGCTTAAAGTGTCCGCTTCCCCCCGTACCAAAAGTAGGGTTATCATTTTTTTTTTAATTTTTATAAAAATTAATAAAAAAATAATTATTTATTCCATCTTTCAATTGTGCAATAAAAAAAAGAGTTTATTCTAGCTCGAGGTCATTGATTGCCCTGCTAATGAATTAATGAAATTAGTACTTATGTTAACTCTACTTTCTCCCTTAGGGTATTCTCCCAATAAATACTTATAGAGTATTACCACAATTTTCTTAAGAATTTTGATGTTAAAAATAATTGAAAAAATTTCAAAACGATCGCCAACTCAATCCTAAAAATTATCGAATTATTGAAAGCAGAAACTCTATGAGTATGAAATGGAAGAATATCTTAAGAGAGAAAGTAACGTTAAATAACAATAAATGACCTCGAACCAGAATAAACTCTTTTTAATTGCACAATTAACACAAAAAAGTGGTAAAAAATATTGAAAAAAATTTTCAGAAAATACAGGAATTTTCAAAAAAAAAATTAAGAAAAAAAAAAAAAATTGAGACAATTTAAAATAAATTAGAAAAAAAATAGAAAAAAGTTAAATAGATTTTCCAAAGACCTTTCATTTGCTATGCAACATTAGACTGGAATTTTTTGTGTGGCACAAAAGGTTTTCTTCCGATTTTAAATTGGATTAAATTAACCTGGGTAATGAAACATTTTTAAAAATGAATAAAAATGTAAAAAACACATCTTGGGACACATCATATATATTAATTTTGAAAAGCTGTACACGAATATAGAAATCAAAAAAAAAATAAAAATCGGTCGAACGGTTTTCGGCATATTGCTACTTGAAATTTGTTAAAAATAACGGGTTTTCCAAACGTTTCAGAAATATTTTTTAAAAAAATCTCACAATTTCTTTTCCTAAACCCCTTCATAGAGCTTGAGGCAGTCTTTTACTTAAAATTAATTTGACCTAAGTCCGATAATTTTAAACCGTGGCACCCTTCGATCAAAGTTTTAGATTTTTGAAATATCTTGCGATACATTATTTATAAAAATTTTGGGTTTGAATTTTTTGACTCACACTCACTCACGCTCACGACAGAATTTTCAAATCACGCACACTCACTCACGAGCATATTTTTTCGACTCACTCTCACTTACAATCACGTGAGTAAATTTAATACAACTCACACACACGTGCACTCACGCAAGCTTCACTCACACTCACGTTGACTCACACTCACGAAACTCTTATTTATACGTACAAAAAAATAAAAATAAAAAACTAAAATTTCAAAAATATTTCAAAATTTTCAGCAAACTTTAAAGTTCCGCGAAATTTTACATTTTTTTTTTGCTTTTTTCGAGACGAAATCTTAAGTTAAGCCAAATTTTTCAATTTTTTTGTTGCTTTTTTTAGTACGAAAGGAAATATGCAGAGAAAATAAATCACGCAGACTCACGCAAAAAAAAATCGACTCACGCACACTCGCTCACGCAAAGATCTTACTCACGCACACTCACTCACGCAATTTTTTTCTTCACTCACACTCATCACGCGTGAATCACGTGAATCACGCTCTAATCTGCTTATGTGCCCATCTCTAGTTTGAGTATCAAAAATTTTCTGAAATTGGTCAAGCGGTTTTCGAGATATTGCCATTTGAAATTCGTCAAAAAATTAAAAAAAATTCTAATGTTTAAAATATTTAAAAAAAAAAATCATTAACAAATTTTCATTTAAACTTAGTTTTGGCAAAATTAGAACATTTTAACCCATGGTGCCCTTCGATCGAAGATTGGAGTTTTTTGTTGTTGTTGTTGTTGCAACAGCTCGACATAAGCTGGGGTTGCTGGGTTCACAGCCCTTGATCGGAGATGACTCTCCGAGTCGTTTCGGCTTTTCGAAGATCCGACTGTCGTGGAAAAATTTTCTAAAAAAACTAAAACTTTGATCAAAGGTTGCCACGGGTTAAAATAATCGGATTATGCTCAGATTAATTTTAAATGAAAGTGTATTTTAAGCTCAATGTAAGGGTCAAGGGAATTAAAGAGAATTTATTTCCAAAAAATTTTCTTAGTAAGTTTTTGATTTTCTAATTTAATACATTCGATTATACTTTCCATTCGATTAAATTCAAAAAATGTGTTTTTTCATAATTTTTTAAAAGGTAACACCGTGACGTATGAGTTATTTTATTTATTTTTATTTTTAAATATAATTTTACGCATTTAAAAAAACCCGGTGGTTTCTGTCTTTCATGCATTTAATCAGTGTATAAAATGTCATAGGATTTATTTTGTTACTACACCATTTCCAGTTGTATTTTAAAAATTTCCAAATGTATTTTAATATTGTCCAAATGTATTTTAAAATTGTCCAAATGTATTTTAAGATTGTCTAAATGCAGTTTAAAGTTTTCCAAATGTATTTTAAAATTGTCCAATGGTAGTTTAAAATTTTCCAAATGTATTTTAAAATTGTCCAAAAGTATTTAAAATTGTCCAATTTTATTTGAAAATTTTCCAAATGCGTTTTAAAATATTCTATGTATAATTCTATGTCGAATATTTTAAAATACATTTAGAAATTTTTAAAATACAATTGGAAAATTTTAAAATACATTTGGAAATTTTTAAAATACATTTGGAAAATTTGGAATTTAAAATTACATTTGGAAAATTTTAAAATACAATTGGACAATTTTAAAATACATTTGGACAATTTTAAAATAAATTTGGACAATTTTAAAATATATTTGGATAATTTTAAAATTCATTTGGACAATTTTAAAATATATTTGAACAATTTTAAAATACCTTTAGACAATTTTAAAATACATTGGGAAATTTTTAAAATACAATTGGAAATGGTGTAGTGTTGCTTTGTACAAGTGTATAAGTCTACACTCAAAAAAAAAGTGAACTAAAATCTGGGAAAATTAACTCAATTTTGAGAAAAAGAGGGAATGATTTGGCTCCAAAGATTTTTTTTCTTGGTTTTAGTTCATAATTTTCCCAAAAATAAGGAAAACAAAGTTATTTAATTTTAAGCCAACTTTAACTAGAAAATGGGAAAAATTATACTTCACATTTTAGAAAAAGATTGGGTCTAGACCGCGGACCCATGGGTTCGGACCCCATTTAACTCAAGACCCCGTTGGGTCCTTTAAGGGTCCCCATAGATTTTGAACCAAAAGTTGTGTCCGTTTCGCTCTAACTTGCTTAGTTTTTGAGATACGGTAATAAGGGGCCTGATAGGGTCTTGAGAATCTTAAAAACCGGATAACTCAAAAACTATTAATCGGAGGGCTTTCGGGTATTTTGCGGAAGTGTTAAACGAGTCAAGAGCTACAAAAATGTCGTTGGACGTTTTCGCGTGTTGGCAGTATTTACCGAGATATGTCTATATATAAAATCTCGGGAATTTCAAATTTTAGATCTAAAATTAGGGTCTTGAGACCCCGACAGATATGCAGAGCTAGGCTATTCCATATTTTTCTTTGTAGTCTTTCTTTTGAAAATTTCATCCGTTTCGCTCTTTCTCGCTTAGTTTTCGAGATATCGCCATTTTGAATTTTTAACTAAATTCTAAGAAGTTATTTACTAAATTCTCAGAAGTCATTAACTAAATTCTAAGAAGTACACTTCCTCAATTCAAAGAGGAGAAATACGATGATGTTTTTTTTAGTAAATTTTAACTTAACTTGAACTAAATTGTTTTTTAAGAAATATTTCTTAAAAATAAAGATACGATTCTTAGATTTGTGGAAAATTTCTTTGGCAGTAAGAATTTTTTTCCTAATATTTAAAAAATCTATTTAAAGAAAACTTTGAACTAATTATAAGTAAATGAACTAAAATTTTTTCCTCATAATTAAGAAAATTTCTCATTTTTAAGTTAGATTTAACTAAATTTTAGGAAAATTCATGATAAATTTTCAAAGACATTTTTTCCTTAAATTTAGTTATGTCTTTTTTTTCAGTGTATGTGTGAAAGTCCTATTGTATATCGTCATTTTAAATACAAAAAGGCAGAAATTATAGCTGACATATTAATAGATTTTGTTAAATTCAAATTAAAGCAGGACTCTTCAAAATATAATTCCGGATTCTAAAAATTAATTTAAAAGTTGTTTAAAAAAAATAAAATTTATAATGTCTTTTGCATACTTTTCCACTTTAAAATACTGAGCCTTACCATAGAAAAATAAAATATATTTAAAATCAGCTTTTAATTTTATTTCCATACAAATTGTTTTAACATGATAATGTTTTTAGGCTGGGTCTAATTTTAAAAAAGTTGCAGGACGCCACCTCAGTTTGACTATATAAGCTAACGACTAACAAAAAAGAAAATTGGAATTACTATTTTCATTTTCTTAAAACCAAAAATTTTACTAACTTGGGTTTGTAACTTGGATAATAATTCACCTCGTGGTGAATAACAAAAATATTCACCAGCTGGTGAATAAAACGTAACATAATTATTTTTCATAAAAATTTTTTTTTATCAATATTTTTTTTTCATCAATATTTTTTTTTTTTTCATCAATATTTTTTTTTTTTTCATCAATATTTTTTTTTTCATCAATATTTTTTTTTTCATCAATATTTTTTTTTTTCATCAATATTTTTTTTTTTCATCAATATTTTTTTTTTTCATCAATATTTTTTTTTTTTTTTTCATTAATATTTTTTTTTTTTATCAATATTTTTTCTTCATCAATATTTTTTTTTCATCAATATTTTTTTTTTTCATCAATATTTTTTTTCATAATTTTTTTTTTTTTTTCATTAAATTTTATATTTTTTTTTCATCAATATTTTTTTTTTTCATCAATATTTTTTTTTTTTTCATCAATATTTTTTTTTTTTCATCAATATTTTTTTTTTTCATCAATATTTTTTTTTTCATCAATATTTTTTTTTTTCATCAATATTTTTTTTTTTTTCATCAATATTTTTTTTTTTTCATCAATATTTTTTTTTCATCAATATTTTTTTTTTCATCAATATTTTTTTTTTTCATCAATATTTTTTTTTTTTCATCAATATTTTTTTTTTTTTTTTCATTAATATTTTTTTTTTTTTCATCAATATTTTTTCTTCATCAATATTTTTTTTTCATCAATATTTTTTTTTTCATCAATATTTTTTTTCATAATTTTTATTTTTTTTTTTCATTAAATATTTATTTTTATCAACAAAATTTTTTCATTAAAACCCTTTTTTCACCAAAAACTTTTTGTTATCGACACACATAGGCAAACCGATAGATGGATATCACTAGAATGTTTTAGAAAACTTTACGGATCAATAATATGTAAATATAATGGGGCCTCGACCGTGATTTCAATGCATTTTGCTTATAATAAAAAAATAATATAGCGTTATTTTTCCTAGAAAAATTTTGCTTTGGAAAGAACACCTACTTATACAGCAAAACATTTTCATGATTCAATGGTTTGGGCACCAGTACAAACTTCGCAGACATTTTTGTTTTTAAAATCGATTTTAAAAAAATGAATTGAAAATGTGAAATTTAAAATAAAACTTTTGTTAAAATAGACTTTTTGTTTTCTTGTGGTAAGGGCCACTGATTTTATATCAAACATTTTGAAAGTTAAAACATTTGCCTTTTAGTTAACGATACGGGACTTTGTCCGTGTGTGTATGTATGTGTGTGTGTGTTTGTTTGTATTTATAACCCTTACGGCCACACCATTTTGTAATTATATTTGACAACAACAATAACATATTATGTGAATAAATGATATAACAATAATATAACACAATACCAAAAAACATAACATACAATTGTATTTTGAAAACAAAATTCAATTAAATGCTTACAATAATAATACGAAACATACACAGTGTTTGTGAGTGTGTATGTATGTGTGGGTTAATACACCCACACACATTAACTGCAAACAAAAATTACATTAATACAAATAACTAACTGGTTTTCATAATGGCTATGGTTTTCTCATTAATTTTATAAATAATTTTATTGCATTTATGAAAGTAATCATTTATGTTATGAATTTTTGGTCATATGAAACTTTAAAATTAAATGTATGAACATTTTCATAATTGCAAATTATTCATCAATTTTATGAAAATGTTCATTTAATATCAAAAATTACTGGCTCACTTCTATTGAATTTGTCATAGGTTGTATGAATATTTTCATAAATATAATGAACTTAATTCATTTAGTATATATGGAACTAAAATATTTTTCTAATGCTTTCTCTATTTCATTTGATATAAAAAATCTTAAAAAACAAGGCCTTTTAAACCGGGTTCTGTCCTTAATGCTCATATTAATTATTTTATCTACTTATGTTTGCTTAAATCTTTAATAACTATTCAAAAAACTAGATTTTAATATAACTTAAGTTTTAAGAAAACAAAACATATTAATTTAATTAATATACTTATTTACAAATAATCTTATGTACTTTCTGGTAGTATTTTATTGATACAAAGACTTGGCAGTTTAAAAAGATTAAAATTTCTGTATATCCTAAACTAACAAACCAACAAGGAAGGACTCTTTTCTGTTTAAGAGAAAAGAGTCCAACAAGATCTTAAATTTAGCAGACTCAGGGTGAGGAGCGCAAGGAAATATTTTGAAAGTCAGTCTTTTTCTTTCTTTCAAAATCAAACATTTTGGCGGGACACTGGCAGGTAAAAGCTTTTACTTTTTAAGTAATTGTAGTTTTATATAACACTACGTGACAGTTTTTTGACCAAATGTATCTGACACCTAATCTTTATGTACAATTGTCCGCTGAATCCGAATATGAAGTCAGAATGGTCAAAAGTAGAACAGTTTTCGAGATATTCGAAAATAAGCGTTTTTTGTGTTTTTAAAAAAGATGATGTCACTTAAATGCAAATATCTTCAAAGCTATTCGTCGATTTATGTATTTCTTTTTTTTTAATGAAAGATAATAAAATTACTAAAATAACCATGGGTCGCTTGTGAAGATTAGTTAAGAAATGACAGAGTTACAGTGGACAAAAGTTCAAACTTCATGAAAAATTTGATGATTTTTTGCAATTTTGCTCTTTTCAAGTTATTGTTTTTAAACCAAACAATTAAAAATTATAATGTTTTATTACATAGGACATTATTTTATTTCAATACGAACATTTTGCGCCCAACAAGACCCAGATTGGTGCAAAAATGACAAAGCTACAGAAGATTTAGTGAATTAATCCACCTTTCATTACTAACATTTAGCTTTGTATATTTACTTGTGTTTTAAAAAAAAAAATCGAAAAGTGGGATAATTCAATTAATCTACTGTAACTTTGTCATTTTTGCACCGATCTGGATCCTATTGGGCACAAAATGTTCGTATTGAAATAAACTAACGTTTTAAGTGATAAAATTTAAAAAAAAAATTATTGTTTGGTTTTAAAAAAATAAGTTGAAAAGAGCAAATAACGGTAATTTTCTCGATTTTCTCGTAAATATCTCGAAAACTGTTCTACTTTTGACCATTCTGACTTCATATTCGGATTCAGCGTTCGGATTTACATAAAGATTAGGTGTCAGATTCATTTGGTCACGACTTTGTTGAAAATTTGTGACACAGTGTAATCCAAAACATGAAAAATTTTTTAGACAATAGGACACTTTAGGAGACCTTCCCTGTAAGCAGTTGAATAAAAATAACACTGTACAACATGAAACACATGAAATTTGATTATAGAAAATTTTCATAGAATTTTTCTAATAGAAAATTTTCAGAGAATATTTCTATAGAAAATTTTCAATAGAAAAATTTCTAAGAATTTTTCAATACAAAATTTTCATAGAATTTTGCTATAAAAAATTTTGATCATAGAATTTTTTATAGAAAATGGTCGTAGAATTTTTCATAGAATTTCTCTAAAGAAAATTTTCATAAAATTTTAATATAGAAAATTTTCATAAAATTTTTTTTTAACAAATGTTCATAGAACTTTTCTATAGAGAATTTTTATAGAATTTTTCTGTAAAAAATTTTTATAAAATATTTCTAAAAAATGTTCTTAGAATTTTTCTATAGAAAATTTTCATAGAATTTTTCTACAGAAAATTTTCATAGAATTTTTCTATAGAAAATTTTCATAGAATTTTTATATGAAATATTTCCAAAGAAATTTTTTATAGAAAATTTTTATATAAAAGAAAATTTCTATTAAATTTTTTTATAGAAAATTTTCAAAAATTTTTCGATATCAAATTTTCATAGAAAATTTTCATAGAATTCTTCTATAGACAATTTTCATCGAATTTTTCTATAGACAATTTTCAAGAAATTTTTTTATAGAAAATTTTTCATAGATTTTTTTAAAAGAACATTTTCATAGAATTTTTCTGAAGAATATTTGCATAGAATTTTTTATAGAACATTTTCATAATATTTTTCTATAGAAAATTTTTCATAATATTTTTCTATAGAAAATTGTATAGAATTTTTCTGTAGAAAACTATTAAAGAATTTTTCTATATAAAATTTTCATAGAATTTTTCTATAGAAAATTTTCATATAATATTTCTATAGAAAATTTTCATAGAATTTTTCTATAGAAAATTTCAATAGAATTTTTCTATAGAAAATTTTCATAGAATTTTTCTATAGAAAACTTTCATAGAATTTTTCTATAGAAAATTTTCATAGAATTTTTTTATAGAAAATTTTCATAGAATTTTTCTATAGAAAATTTTCATAGAATTTTTCTATAGAAAATTTTCATAGAATTTTTCTATAGAAAATTTTCATATTCGTAGAATTTTTCTATAGATAATTTTTATAGAATTTTTTATATAACATTTTTAATAAATGTTCCTTATAAAATTTTCATAGAATTTTTCTATAGAAAATTTTCATACAATTTTTCTATCAAATTTTTATAGAATTTTTCTATACAAAATTTTCATAGAATTTTGCTATAGAAAATTTTTATAGACTTTTTCTATAGAAAATTTCCATATATTTTTTAAAGAATATTTTCATAAATTTTACTATAGAAAATTTTCAAAAAATTTTTCTATAAAAAAATTTTCATAGAATTTTTCTAAATTAAATTTTCATAGAATTTTTCTATTGAAAATTTTCATAGAATTCTTCTATAGAAAACTTTCATAGAATTTTTCTATAGAAAATTTTTATAGAATTTTTCTATAGAATAATTTCATAGAATTTTTCTATACAAAATTTTCATAGAATTTTTCTATACAAAATTTTCATAGAATTTTTCTATACAAAATTTTCATAGAATTTTTCTATAGAAAATTTTCACAGAATTTTTCTATAGAAAATTTTCATAGAATTTTTCTATAGAAAACTTTCATAGAATTTTTCTATAGAAAATTTTCGCAGATTTTTTTTTCGAAAATTTTTCTATATAAAATTTTCATTGAATTTTTGTAGAATTTTTCTATAGAAAAATTTCATAGAATTTATAAATAGAAAATTTTCATAGAATTTATAAATAGAAAATTTTCATAGAATTTTTCTATACAAAATTTTCATAGAATTTTTCTATACAAAATTTTCATAGAATTTTTTTTAGAAAATTTTCATAGAATATTTCTACACAAAATTTTCATAGAATTTTTCTATAGAAAATTTAAATAGAATTTTTCTACAGAAAACTTTCATAGAATATTTCTATAGAAAATTTTCATAGAATTTTTCTGTAGAAAATTTTCATAGAATTTTTCTGTAGAAAATTTTCTTAGAATTTTTCTATAGAAAATTTAAATAGAATTTATCTATAAAAAAAATTTTAATAGAATTTTTCTGTAGAAAATTTTCATAGAATTTTTCCATAGAAAATTTTCATAGAATTTTTCTATAGAAAATTTTTATAGAATTTTTCTTTAAAAAATTTTAAAATAATTTTTCTATAGAAAATTATCATAGAATTTTTCCGTAGAAAATTTTCATAGAATTTTTCCGTAGAAAATTTTCATAGATTTTTTTTAGAAAATTTTCATAGAAAATTTTCATAGAATTTTTCCGTAGAAAATTTTCATTGAATTTTTTTTAGAAAATTTTCATAGAAAATTTTCATAGAATTTTTCTATATAAAATTTTCATAGAATTTTTCTATACAAAATTTTCATAGAAGTTTCTTTAAAAAATGTTCATAGAATTTTTCTACAGAAAATTTTTATAGAATTTTGCTATAGAAAGTTTTCATAAAATTTTTCTATACAAATACTTTTCACAGTATTTTTTTAATAGAAAATATTTCATAGAATTTTTCTATAGAAAACTTTTATAGAATTTTTCTATAGAAAATTTTCATAGAATTTTTCTATAGAAAATTTTCATAGAATTTTTCTATAGAAAATTTTCATAGAATTTTTCTATAGAAAATTTTCATAGAATTTTTCTATTGAAAATTTTCATAAAATTTTTCTATAGAAAACTTTCATAGAATTTTTTTTTTTCTCTAAAGAAAATTTTCATAAAATTTTTCTATAGAAAACTTTCACAGAATTTTTTTTTTTCTCTAAAGAAAATTTTCATAAAATTTTTCTGTAGCAAATGTTCATAGAACTTTTCTATATAGAATTTTTCTGTAAAAAATTTTTATAAAATATTTCTAAAAAATGTTCTTAGAATTTTTCTATAGAAAATTTTAATAGAATTTTTCTACAGAAAATTTTCATAGAATTTTTCTATAGAAAATTTTCATAGAATTTTTTATGAAATATTTCCAAAGAATTGTTTTTGATAATAGAAAATTTCTATTAAATTTTTTTATAGAAAATTTTCATAGAATTTTTCGATAGCAAATTTTCATAGCAAATTTTCATAGAAAATTTTCATAGAATTTTTCTATAGAAAATTTTCATAGAATTTTTCTATAGAAAATTTTCATAGAATTTTTCTATAGAAAATTTTCATAGAATTTTTCTATAGAAAATTTTCATAGAAATTTTCTATAAAAAATTTTATAGAATTTTTATTTAAAAAATATTCACAAAATTTTTCTATAAGAAATATTCAAAGAATTTTTCTATAGAAAATTTTCATAGAATTTTTCTATAGAAAATTTTTCTATAGAAAACTGTTTACAGGTTTTTTCTATAAAAAATTTTCATAGAATTTTTCTATAGAAAAATTTCATATATTTTTCTATAGAAAATTTTTATATAATTTGTCAATTAAAAATTTTCATAGAATTTATACAATTTCACAAATTTTTCATAAAATTTTTCTATAGAAAATTTTCATAGAATTTTTCTATAGAAAATTTTCATAGAATTTTTAAAGAATATTTTCATAAATTTTACTATAGAAAATTTTCAAACAATTTTTCTATAGAAAATTTTCATAGAATTTTTCTTGAGAAAATTGTCTAGAAATTTTTTTTAGAAAATTTTCATAGAATTTTTCTTAAGTAAATTTTCATAGAATTATTCGAAATTTTCATAAATAAAAAATTTTCATAGAACTTTTTTATTAAAAAATTTTCATACAACTTTTAAAAAGAAAATGTTCATAGAGTTTTTCTATAGAAAATTTTCATAGAATTTTTATAAACAAAATTTTCATATAAAAATAGGAATTTTTCTATTGAAAATGTTCTTAGAATTTTTCATCGGAAGTTTTCATAAAATTTTATAAAAAAATTTTCATAGAATTTTTCTATAGAAAATTTTCGTAGAATTTTTCTATAGAAAATTTTTAAAGAATTTTTCTTTATAAAGATTTCATAAAATTTTTCATAGAATTTTTCTATAGAAGATCTTATAGAATTTTTTAAAAAAAATAATTTTTCTATAAAAAAATTTCATAGAACTTTTCTGAAGCAAATTTTCATAGAACATTTCAATAAAAAATGTTCATAGAATTTTAATGAGAAAATGTTTATAGAAAAAAAGGAATTTTTTGTTGAAAATTTTCATAGAAATTTTTCTACAGAAAACTTTCATAGAATTTTTCTATAGAAAATTTTCATAGAATTTTTCTATAGAAAATTTTCATAGAATTTTTCTATAGAAAATTTTCATAGAATTTTTCTATAGAAAATTTTCATAGAATTTTTCTATAGAAAATTTTCATAGAATTTTTCTATAGAAAATTTTCATAGAATTTTTCTATAGCAAATGTTTTTTAGAATTTTTTTTAAAGAAAATTTTCATAGAATTTTTCTATAAAAAATTTTCATAGAATTTTTCAATAGGAAATTTAAATAGAATTTTTCTATAAAAAACAATTTCATAGAATTATTCTATAGAAAACTTTCATAGAATTCCGTATAAAATTTTCATAGAATTTTTTTAGAAAATTTTTATAGAATTTTTCTATAAAAAATTTTAAAATAATTTTTCTATAGAAATTTTCATAGAATTTTTCCGTAGAAAATTTTCATAGAATTTTCCGTAGAAAATATTCATAGAATTTTTTTAGAAAATTTTCATAGAAAATTTTCATAGAATATTTCTATACAAAATTAACATAGAATTTTTCTATAGAAAATTTTCATAGAAGTTTCTTAAAAAAATGTTCATAGAATTTTTCTACAGAAAAATTTAATAGAATTTTGCTTTAGAAAGTTTTCATAAAATTTTTCTATACAAATACTTTTCACAGTATTTTTTTAATAGAAAATATTTCACAGAATTTTTCTATGAAATATTTTCAAAAAAAAATTTTACAGAATTTTGATTAAATAGAAAATTTTCAAAAAAAATTTCTGTAGCAAATTATCATATAATTTTTTTTTTTAAATTTTCATAGAATTTTTCTAAAGAAAATTTTACAGAATTTTTCTATTAAAAATGTTCATTAAATTATTTCTATCAAAAATTTTCACTAAATTTTTTCTATCAAAAGTTTTTATTAAATTTTTTCTATCAAAAATGTTCAATAAATTTTTTCTATCAAAAATTTTCATAAATTTTTTCTATCAAAAATATTCATTAAATTTTTTCTATCAAAAATTTTCAATAAATTTTTTCTATCAAAAATTTTCATTAAAATTGTTCATAGATTTTTTCTAACAAAAATTTCATAGAATTTTTGTATTAAAAATTGTCATAGAATTTTTTTATAGCAAATTTTCAAATAATATTTACAAAAAAAATAAAAAATATTATAGAATTTTTCAAAAATCTTTTGAAAATTTTCATAGAATTTTTCTATACAAAATTTTCATAGAATTTTTCTACAGAAAATTTTCATAAAAACATTTTTTAGAAACTGTTGTATAGAATTTTTCTATAGAACAAAATTTGTAATAAAAATTTGTTGCACTGTGCAATAAACAAATATATTTACAATGAGCTTAATCTTATTAAATTCATAGAAATAAGGTTTACCTATGCATATACAAAAGATAAGTAATTGCAAAATTATATTAAGTACACAAACAACTCAATCACAAGGTTGGGTACAATACCTTTTCAAAAGCATTATACCTTAATAACTCAAAAACAATAATAATACAATTAATTAAACAATAAATGAAAACCAATACTATAATATGTTTGTTAAACTTGCTTCTTTCAGGTTTTCTGAATTTTTATAAGATTAAAGAATTTTTTCTGGTTTTATGAGTTTTTTTGGATATTTTCATCCCTATTTTTTTAGAATTTTACCTGAATTTTTTTTAATTCTGTTTAAATTCTTAATATTTTCAGATATTTTCTGGATTTTTATCTCAATTTGTGTTATGGTTTTTATATCTGATTATTTCCCTACTTTCATGTGGTTTTCATAATTTTAAAAAGATGTTGTTACCCCTGCCGTTTTTAAAAAACATCTTCAAAAAACTAAAATCACACTATCCTAACATATAAGAATAATAAATTCCTATTTTCCTTAGATTAAATTTTCATACAGAAAAAAACATCATGGCGTATAAGTATTTATAATACCAGTCATACAATCTCCTTTGCAATTCAAAAAAAAAAACTTACCTAGACGTATAAGTATTAAATAATTCATATTAAAAAATTCATAACACTCATACGTCTAAGTATTCTAAATAGCAAAAAAAATAAGAAAAACAAACATTTCATTACTTAAAGCTTGGCTATGTTTACCAAAAGCCGGTAAAAACAAACAACAACAAATAATAATAATAATAGTAATGTAATATTTACATTAAAAGACTTCCACTCATCTCATCTCAGCAACATCAACATCGTCATCAACAGCTTCATCAACAACATTATTATAATTATAAACACATTAAATTACGAATACATACAAACAAAAAATGTAAATACACAAACAAAATTATGAAAAGAAGTCCTTTAGAAAATACTATTTATTAATGTTTGTGTAGCTGTGTTGAGGAGGGTTTTTCTATTTTTTTTTTTTTTTTTCGGTAGAGGTATGTCAACATCTTTCAACACAATTTCAATAGGAAAATCCCATAAACAAATAGAGATAGAATACGAGAGCTATGACCACTTCAAAATGCCAAACAAACCGAAGGAAACGTAACAAAATGAGAAAAGGAACAACGGGACAAAAATGTAAAACAATCATTTTCATAGCATTTTTCTATACAAAATTTTCATAGAATTGTTCTATAAAAAAAAAAATCATAGAATTGTTCTATAAAAAAAATTTCATAGAATTTTTCTATAGAATATTTTCATAGAATTTTTTATAGAGAATTTTCATAGAATTTTTCTATAAAAAATTTTGTATAGAAAATTTTCATCGAATTTTTCTATACACTCAAAAAAATACGTTAGTAGATTTACTAATTTTTTTTGCTAATGCTAGTTAGCTAACTTTTAGCAAATTTTTAGTTAAGATTAGCATGTTAGCAAAAAATTCTTGTAAACTTCATTTAGCACATTAGCAATTTTAAACAAACTTTGAACTAATTTCTGTTGCTAAATTTGAAATTGAATTGACAACATTTTTACAAGATTTTTTTCTAACATTAGCAAAAATAAATGGTAAATTTTTTTTTATTTTCAGAAAACTTAAAATGGCGCTATCTCGGAAACTAAGCCAGATAGAGAAAAATGGAGGGCAATGGAATCTCCATACTTTCGCGGGTCCTCTTCACATGTGTGGACCCTAATGGGACCTAACTTTGGATCCAAAAAAGTTATCATTCCCGAAAATTTTAATATGCTCATATCTCGGTAAATATTGCCGACACAACAAAAAGTCCAAAAGAATTTTTGTAGCTCTCAACACGTAGAACAAGACCCCAGTGATACCCGAAAATCACGTATCTCAAAAACTAAGCAAGGTAGAGCGAAACGGACACAAATTTTGGATCAAAAACTATGACGATTTTTAAGGAACCCAACAAGGTCTAGGCCCATCGGGGTCTGGACCTATTGGGTCCGAACCCAATGGGGTCCTCAAATGTGTATGAACTAAGTTGAAATAAAAATTATTTCAGTTAACTAATTTTTAGCAAAACGTTTTTGCTAACTTTACCAAAAAAATTGTGGGTTCAAAATCAGCAAATTGTCTTGTAGGTTTACAAGCTTTTTTTGCTAACTTTGCAGTTTTTTTTTTTTTTGAGTGTAGAAAATTTTTGTAGAACTTTTTTATAGAAAATAGAATTTTTCTATAAAAAATTTTTTATATCATTTTTCTATACAAAATATTCATACAATTTTTGTATAAAAATTTTTTATAGAATGTTTTCTTTAGAAATTTTTCTATAAAATATTTTCATGGAATTTTTCTATCAAAAAAATCATTAAATTGTTAATAAAATTTTTCGATAAAAAGTGTTCATGAAATGTTTTTATATAAAATTTTCATACAATTTTCTTTAAAAAGATTAATAATATTTCTCTATAGAAAATGTAGGTTTACAAGCTTTTTTTTGCTAACTTTGCAGTTTTTTTTTTTTTGAGTGTAGAAAATTTTTGTAGAACTTTTTTATAGAAAATAGAATTTTTCTATAAAAAATTTTTTATATCATTTTTCTATACAAAATATTCATACAATTTTTGTATAAAAATTTTTTATAGAATGTTTTCTTTAGAAATTTTTCTATAAAATATTTTCATGGAATTTTTCTATCAAAAAAATCATTAAATTGTTAATAAAATTTTTCGATAAAAAGTGTTCATGAAATGTTTTTATATAAAATTTTCATACAATTTTCTTTAAAAAGATTAATAATATTTCTCTATAGAAAATTTTTATAAAATTTTGTTTTAAGAAAATTTTAAAGGTTTTTTCTATAGAAAATTTTCATAGAATTTTTTATAGAAAATTTTTAATAGAATTTTTCTATAGAAAATTTTTAATAGAATTTTTCTATAGAAAATTTTCATAGAATTTTTCTATAGAAATTTTCATAGAATTTTTCTATAGAAAATATTCATAGAATTTTTCTATTGAAAATTTTCATAGAATTTTTCTATAGAAACGTTCATAGAATTTTTCTCCAGAAAATTTTTCTAGAATTTTTATATAAAAAATTTTCATAGAATTTTTCTATAGAAATATTTCATAGAATTTTTGTATAGAAAAAATTCATAGAATTTTTCTATAGAAAATTTTCATAGAATTTTTCTATTGAAAATTTTCATAGATTTTTTTCTAAAACATTTCCAATTAAATTTTTTTTATGGAATTTTTCTAAAGAAAATTTTTAAAAGAATTTTTCTATTAAAAATTTTTATAGAATTTTTCTATAAAAAAATTTCATAGAATTCTTTTATAAAGAATTTTCATAGAATTTTTTATAAAAAATTTTCATAGAATTTTTTTAAAGAAAATTTTCATAACATTTTTCATAATGTTCATAGAATTTTTCTATTTTAAAAAATTCTATTAAAATTCTATAGAAAAATTCTACGAAAATTTTCTATAAAATAATTCTATGAAAATTTTCTACAGAAAAATTCTATGAACATTTTTTATAAAAAATTTTCATAAAATTTTTTTATAAAAAATCTTTATAGAATTTTTCTGTAGAAAATTTTCGTAGATTTTTTCATAGAATTTCATAGAAGTTTTCTACAGAAAATTTTCCTAGAGTTCTCCTAAAGAAAATTTTTATAGAGTTTTATTTTTAGAAAATTTTCATAGAATTTTTTAACGAAAATTTTCATAGAATTTTTCTTTAGAAATTTTTTTTAGAATTTTTGAATAGAAAATTTTCATGAAAGTTTGTTAAAAGTTGCATACAATTTTTATAGAAAACTTTTGTAGAATTTTTCTATAGAAAATTTTAATAGAATTTTTCTATAAAAAAATTTCATAGAATTTTTCTAGAAAATTTTTATAGAAATTTTGATAAAATTTTTCTATAAAAAATTTTTATATGATTTTATTAGAATTTTTCTATTGAACATTTTCATAAAATTTTTCTATAGAAAATTTTCATAGAATTATTTTATAGAAAATTTTCGTAGAATTTTTCTATAGAATTTTAATAGAATTTTTCTATAAAAAAATTTCATGGAATTTTTCGAGAAAATTTTCATAGAAACTTTGATAAAATTTGTCTTTAGAAATTTTTTATAGAAATTTATAGAAATGTTTATAGAATTTTCTATAAAAAAATTTTATAGAATTTTATATAGAAAACTTTCTTAGAATTTTTCTATTGAACGTTTTCATAAAATTTTTCTATAGAAAATTTTCATAGAATTATTTTATAGAAAATTTTCATAGAATTTTTCTATTAAAAATTTTTATAGAATTTTTCTATTAAAAATTTCCATAGAATTTTTCTTCAGAAAACTTTTAAGAATTTTAGAAAAGAAAATATTCATAAAATTTTTCTAAAGAAAATGTTCATAGAATTTTTCTACAGAAAATTTTCATAGAATTGTTCTATCGAAAATTTTTGTAGAAGTTTTCAATAGAAAATTTTCATAGAATTTTTCTTTAGAATTTTTTATAGAAAATTGTCATACAATTTTCTTTTTCTATAGAAAATTTTAATGGAATTTCTATATAGAAAATTTCATAGAACTTGTCATAGAATTTTTTTTGTGGAAAATGTTTAAAGAATTTTTGTATAGAATTTTTCTACAAAACATTTTTATAGAAGCTATAAAAAATTTTCAAAAAAAACCTTCATAGAATTTTTCTACAAAAAATTTTCATAGATTTACAAAAAAAAATTATAGAATTTTTGTATATTTTTGTATATATTGTTTTAAGATTTTTTCTCTATAGAAATCATTTATAGATTTTTTCTATAGATAATTTTAATAGAATTTTTCTATAAAAAATTTTCACAGAATTTTTATATAGAAATTTTTCATAGAATTTTTCATAGAATTTTTCTATAGAAAATTTTCATTAAAAATTTTCATATTGTTCTACAACATAGAAAAACTTCAGAGAAATTTTCTATAGAAAATTTGTAGACAAAATTAAAAAAAAAAAATCATAGAATTTATCTACAGAAAATTTTATAGAAGTTTTCTATAGAAAACGTCCTATGAAATTTTTCTTAAGAAAAATTTTTAGAAAATTTTTGTAGAATTTTTCTATAGAAGATTTTAATAGAATTTTTCAATAGAATATTTTTTGTAGATTTTTCTGTCAAAAATTTTCATATGATTTTTTTTTTTTAGAAAATGTTCATAGAATTTTTATATAAAAAATTTTATAGCATTTTTGTACAAAAAGAGTTTAACAGATTTTTATTATAGAATTTTTGTATAGAAAATTTTGTAAAGAATTTTTCTATAGAAAATGTTCATAGAATTTTTTTTAAAGAACATTTTTTAAAGAATTTTTCTATAGAAAATTTTCATAGATTTTTTTCTAGAACATTTTCAAAGAATTTTTTTATTGAAATTTTTTTATGGAATTTTTTTATAGAAAATTTTCATAGATTTTTTTTATAAAAAATTTATAGAGTTTTTCTATAAAAAGTTTTCATAGAATTTTTCTATAGAAAATGTCCATAGAATTTTTATTTAGAAAACTTTCATAGAATTTTTCTACAGAAAATGTTTATAGAATTTTTAAAAAATTTTCTATAGAATTTTTTTATAGAATTTTTCTATAGAAAATTTTCATAGAATTGTTTAATAGAAAATTTTGATACTTATGATTTTTCTATAGAAAATTTTCGTATAATTTTTATAAAGAAAAGTTTCGTAGAAGTTTTGTATATAAAATTTTCATAGAATTTTTCTATATAAAATTTTCATATAATTTTTCCATATAAAATTTTCATAGAATTTTTTTATCTAAAATTTTCATAGAATTTTTTTATATATTATTTTCATAGAATTTTTTTAAAGAAAATTTTTGATAAAGTTTTTCTATAGAAAATTTCCATTAAAAGGTTTTTAAGAAAATTTTCTTTGAATTTGAACAAAAATTTTTTTTAGAAATTTTTCGGTAGAAATTTTCTATAGAAAATCAAAAAATCTTTTAAATTTCTGGCCCATAGTTTATCATCAACTTATGTATAAACGAATGATGGTTGTCATTTAAAGGAAAAACCAGGCATTTGCAACATGCAACAAACAAACACACCTCTACAAATATTTTCTATTTAAAGTACGTTGTAACAGTTTTTTTTCGTTTTTTGTTCAAAAACACACATTTTATACTGCAGTTGTTGCAGGCTACCTCAGCACAAGCAGCAAATAGCAACAGCAAGACCAGCAACATTTTCAAAAAGCAAAGTAATTTGATTACTTCATCTCTAGAGATGAATTTAAACTCCTCACAAAAAAAATGTATACAACACACAAATGCACACACTCACACATATGAAGATATACAAACACATGCATGATGATTTCATTCATTCATTCATTCATTCCAACAAATACGTACAATTTTTTAAAGACATCAACTAGAACACTGCTATTGCTGCTGCAATGGCAGCAACAACAACATTTCCTTCGTATTCTTCATCTTCAGCAACAGCAACAACACAATTACACTAAATGCCTTTGAGCATCGTAAATAACACATCAGTGTACATAAATTTATAGAGAATTATGAATGTACACTCTGCAACTGAGATATGGTCAAATGGGATAAAGAACAAGTACAAGAAAATATACTTATATACACACATACAAACAAATCTACAAACACACTTACACAGCTAAACACAAACATGCACATTTATACATCCGTATATTCTTAACTACACATATACTGTTTCATAATTCACATAAAATGCTTATTGCTTGACCAAAGTCTAACACACATTTACTCATACTTAACTGGGAAAACAAAATGTGACCAATTCTTCACTGAAATCGATCGGGACCCTAAAAAAGACTTTCCTTGTAAGATATTTTTCCTGGAGAAAAAGTCTCTGGCTCTGAGACAATTTTCCTTCAAATAGAAAATTTTTCTACGAAAATTTTCTATAGAAAAATTCTTTGAAAATTTTCTATAGAAAAATTCTATGAAAATTTTCTATAGAAAAATCCTATGATAATTTTTTGTAGAAAAATTCTATGATTACTTTCTATAGAAAAATTCTTTAAAAATTTTTTATAGAAAGATACTATGAAAATTTTTTATAGAAAAATTCTATGAAAATTTTTCATAGAAAAATTCTCTACACATTTTTATGGAAAACCTCTATGAAAATTTTTTGTAGAAAAATTCTATGAATTTTTTTTATAGAAAAATTATATGAAAATTTTTTTATAGAAAAATTGTATAAAAAAATTTTTTTTACATAAATTCCATAAAAAATTCTATGAAATTTTTCTATAGAAAAAATTCTATGAAATTTTTCTACAGAAAAAAATCTATAAAATTTGCTCTAGAAAAAAATTCTATGAAATTTTTTTATAGGAAAAATTCTATGAAATTTTTTTTATAGAAAAAATTCTATGAAAGTTTTCTGTAAAAAGATCTATGAAAAATGTTCTAAAGAAAAATTCTATGAAAATTTCCCGAAAAAAAATTCTATAAAAATGTTCTATCAAAAATTGCATGAAAACTTTCTATAGAAAAATTGTATGTCAATTTTTTATAGAAAAATTCTATGAATATTTTCAGTTGAAAATTTCTATGAAAGTTTTTTAAAGAAAATTCTATGAACATTTTCTATACAAAATTTTTATGAAAATTTTCTATACAAAAATTCTATGAAAGTTTTCTATAGAAAAATTCTATGAAAGTTTTCTATGAACATTTTCTGTTGAAAAATTCAACGAAAGTTTTTTATAGAAAATTCTATGAACATTTTCCATACAAAATTTCTATGAAAATTTTCTATACAAAAATTCTATTAAAGTTTTCTATAACAAAATTCTATGAAAGTTTTCTATAGAAAACTTCTATGAAAGTTTTCTATAGAAAAATTCTATGAAAGTTTTCTATAGAAAAATTCTATGAAAATTTTCCATTGAAAATTATAATAAAAATTTTCTATAGAAAAATTATTTTTAAATTTGTTATAGAAAAATTCTATGAAATTTTTCTATAGAAAAATTCAATGAACATTTTCCAAAGAAAAATTTCATGAAAATTTTCTTTACAAAAATTCTATGAAAATTTCTATATAGAAAAATTCTATGAAATTTTTCTATAGAAAAATTCTATGAAAATTTTCTTAGAAAAATTCTACGAAAATTTTTTATAGAAAAATTCTATTAAAATTTTCTATAGAAAAATTTTTAGAAAATTTACTATAGAAAAAATTCTATGAAATTTTTCTATGCAAAAAATTCTATGGAAATTTTCTATAGAAAAAATTCTACGAAAATTTTCTATAGAAAAATTTCTATGAAAATTTTCTATAGAAAAAATTCTATGAAAATTTTCTATATAAAAAATTCTATGAAATTTTTCTATGAAAAAAATTCAATGAAAATTCTCTATAGAAAAATTCTATGAAAATTTTCTATAAAAAAATTCCATTAAATTTTCTACAGAAATATTCTATGAAAATTTTCAAAAGAAAATTTCTATGAAATTATCTTTAGAAAAATTCAACGAAAATTTTCTATAGAAAAATTCTACGAAATTTTTCTATAAAAAAATTCTATGAAATTTTTCTATAGAAAAAAATCTATGAAATTTTCCTATAGAAAAAATTCTATGAAATTTTTATATAGAAAAAATTCTATGAAATTCTATTAGAAAAATTTTCCATAGAAAAATTATAGACTATAGAAAAATTCTATGAAAAAATTCTATTAAAAATTTTGTTTTAAAATTTTTTATAAAATAATTGTAGGATAATTTTTCTATAAAAAAAAGCTATGAACATTTTCAGCAGAAAAATTTTACGAAAATTTTTTATAGAAAAATTCTATTAAAATTTTCTATAAAACATTTTCTTAAGAAAAATTCTATGATAATTTTCTAAGAAAAGTTCTATCAAAATGTTCTATAGAAAAATTATATGAAAATATTGTATAGAAAAACTCTATGAAAATTTTCTATAGAAAATTCTATGAAAATTTTTTATAGAAAAATTTTATGAAAATTTTCTATAGAAAAATTTTATGAAAATTTTCTATAGAAAAATTTTATGAAAATTTTCTATAGAAAAATTTTATGAAAATTTTCTATAGAAAAATTTTATGAAAATTTTCTATAGAAAAATTTTATGAAAATTTTCTTTAGAAAAATTTTCTTTAAAAAAATTATCCATGGAAAAATTTTCTATGGAAAAATTTTCTATAGAAAAATTCTTTGTAAAAGATCTAAGAAATTTGTCTATAGAAAAATTCTATAGAAAAATTTCTATAGAAAATTCTATGCAAATTTTTTGTAGAAAATTTCTGAGCAAATTTTCTATAGTAAAACTATGCAAATTTTCTATAGAAAAGTTCTATGCAAATTTTCTACAGAAAAATTCTTTGAAAAATGTCGATAGAAAAATTCTATGAAAATTTTCTACAGAAAAATTCAATGAAAATTTTCTATAGTAAAATTAGAATTAGAAAATTTTCATAGAATTTTTCTAAAGAAAATTGTCATA
Organism: Pegoplata infirma; assembly: GCA_963921195.1. Classification (NCBI taxonomy): domain Eukaryota; kingdom Metazoa; phylum Arthropoda; class Insecta; order Diptera; family Anthomyiidae; genus Pegoplata; species Pegoplata infirma. The sequence goes on along the minus strand of OY992539.1, from coordinate 208,461,991 downwards.
AAATTCTTCTATAGGAAATTTTCATGGAATTTTTTATTATAAATTTTCATAGAATTTTTTGCTATAGAAAATTTTAGAAAATTTTTCCGTAGAAAACTTCATACAATTTTTCTATAGAAAGTTTTCATAAATTTTTCTAAGAAAATTTTCATAAAATTTTTCGATAGAAAATTTTAACAGAATTTTTCTGCAGCAAATTTTCATAGAATTTTTCTATCGACATTTTTCATAGAATTTTTCTGTAGAAAATTTGCATAGAACTTTTCTATAGAAAATTTGCATAAAGTTTTTCTATAGAAAATTTGCTCAGAATTTTTGTTTAGAAAATTTGCATAGAATTTTCTATAGAAATTTTTCATAGAATTTTTCTATAGAATTTTTCTATAGAAAATTTTCTTAGATCTTTTACAAAGAATTTTTCTATAGAAAATTTTTATGAAGATTTTTTATGCGAAAAATTCTATGAAATTTTTTTATAGAAAAATTCTAGAAAAATTTTTTATAAAAAAATTTAATGAAAATTTTCTATAGAAAAATCTATGAAAATTTTTTCTAGAAAAATTCTATGAAAATTTTCCATAGAAAAATTTTATAAAAAATTTTCGATAGAAAAATTCTATGAAAATTTTCTATTGAAAAATATTATAAAAATTTTCTATAGAAAAATTTTATGAAAATTTTCTATAAAAAAATTTTATGAAAATTTTCTTTAGAAAAATTTTCTATAGAAAAATTCTATGTAAATTTTCTCTAGAAAATTGCTATGAAAATTTTTAAAAAAACTATAAAAACTTTATATAGACAAATTTTATGAAAATTTTCTATAGAAAAATTTTCTGTAGAAAAATTCTATGAAAATTTTCTATAGAATAATTCAATGAAAATTTTCTTTAGAAAAATTCTATGAAATTTTTTATAAAATTTTCTATAGAAAAATTCTATGAAAATTTTCTTCAGAAAAATTCTATGAAAATTTTCTATAGAAAAATTCTATGAAAATTTTCTATAGAATAATTCTATGAAAATGTTCTCTAGAAAAATTCTATGAAAATTTTTTATAAAAAAATTTATAAAAATTTTATGAAAATTTCTATAGAAAAATTTTATAAAAATTTTCTATAGAAAAATGTTATGAAAATTTTCGAAAAAAAAAAATTTTTATCAAAATTTTATGCAAATTTTCTAAAAAAAAAATTTTATGAAAATTTTCTATAGTAAAATTCTATAAAAATTATGTATAGAAAAATTATATAAAAATTTTCTATAGAAAAATTCTAAGAAAATTTTCTAAAGAAAAATTCTTTGAAAACTTTCTGTAGAAAAATTCTATGAAAATTTTCTATGGAAAAATTCTATGAAAAATTTCTATAGAAAAATTCTTTGGAAATTTTCTATAGAAAAATTCTATGAAAATTTTTTATAGAAAAATTCTATGAAAACTTTCCATAGAAAAATTCTATGAAAACTTTCCATAGAAAAATTTTATGAAAATTTTCTATAAAAAATCCTATGAAAATTTTCTATAGAAAAATTCTATGAAAATTTTCTATAGAAAAATTCTATGAAAATTTTCTATAGAAAAATTCTATGAAAATTTTCCATAATTCAATACATTTTAATATTTATTCATCATTCAATTTTCTATAAAAAAATTCTATGAACATTTTCTATAGAAAAATTCTATGAAAATTTTCTATAGAAAAATTCTACGAAAATTTTCTATAGAAAAATTCTATAAAAATTTTCTATAGAAAAATTCTATAAAAATTTTGTATAGAAAAATTCTATGAAAATTTTCTATAGAAAAATTCTTTCAAAATTTTCTATAGAAAAATTCTATGAAAATTTTTTATAGAAAAATTCTATTAAAACTTTCCATAGAAAAATTCTATGAAAATTTTCTATAAAAAGTCCTATGAAAATTTTCTATAGAAAAATTGTATGAAAATTTACTATAGAAAAATTCTATGAAAATTTTCTATAAAAAATTTTCATAGAATTATATGGAAATTTTCTATTTAAAAATCTATGAAAATTTTCTATAAAAAATCCTATGAAAATTTTCTATAGAAAAATTCTATGAAAATTTTCATAGAAAAATTCTATTGAAAAATTTCCATAATTCAATACATTTTAATATTTATTCACCATTTCTTTATTTGGATTATTATCCAAATAATTTGGTGACATTATTCATCTAAAGCAGAAAATCTAGAAATTTTGCTGCAGTTATATTTTCTAAATGTGCTTTTTCTATTTCATACCATCATATAATATATGACTTGGATAAAAAAAAAAAACATAAAAAAAAAAATAAATTGTTGTATTTTATTTTTAAAGAACCTAACAATCTAAAAGAAAAACTATCGTAAATGAACATTTAGTTTTATATGTCATCCATGTTTATTTTTTACAATTTTCTAGTTTTTTTTCAGAATTTTTTCTTTTTTTTTCTTTGAGACTGTTTAGGTACAAACGTTTATTTTCTATATTTGATACCACTTTGGTACCACCGACCCTCTTTGGGTTAATACTAGTTAGAATCTATTTTGCTCCCCTTTAAATACAACATTGTATGGAGTATTTACATAGATTCTAACTAGTAAACCGATAACGGTATTCTAAACATTGTTTGTCGCCCGGTCCTTTTTAGTTTTTATAACTAATAAGATTACTCGTTGTAATATCATCAACAGCTTTACAAGCAAATTTCTTCGCTATCCTTTTTTTTTAAGGTAAAATTTGAATTAATAAAATCTTAGGATTTTTCTTATTATTAAAAACCAAATTTTTGTGTTTTATTTATTTCTTTTTATTTCTACGGAAACATTTGGTCCATTCGTCCCGGATCTCGACGAGAATTTTGGGAAAATTTGGAAGAAAATTAATTTTTTTGTTTTTCTTCAAATACACAGCCATCTTGGTGCAGTTGCAGCAACAACCTTTTTTATTTTTTGAAAATAAATATTTTTTCTCCGGAAATAAGGTGCGTACATCGTTTTTATTTAAAGTGAAAGTGCATATAAAATTATAAATATAAATTCGCGTTATAATAGAAAAAATAAAAATATTTTATAAAAAATTATTTGTCGTTTTGCCGACGGCATTTCATTAAAAATTTTTAATACTTTTTTTCTATTACAAAAGATCGTTTTACAACCTTGTCGCGATTTTATTTATTCAACCGTGCGTTTTGTGACGTTTTCTTTATTTAAAAATTCGTTGATACTTTTTGATCCAACGAAGTGTTTGTTTACGTGGACGGACATTAATTTTTTTCTATAAAAAATTTTATTTAATTTAACTTTAAAGTTTAATAAAAAGTACAAAAGAATTCTCTTTAAATATTAACAGAAAAATTAAGTGAAGTGATTAACAATTTATTTCCCTTTTATTTAATACCAAAAGGTCGACGGTAGTGTTAAAAAAGTTTATTTTTTATAACATAAATTTTTGTGAATAAATATACATACAAACATACATAAATTTTTTTGCATTACAAAATATAATAAATATACAAGACCGGTGTTTTTTCTATTTCTTTTGTGCTTTGTCCGTGTTACATTCGATTTTTTTTTAAATAAATACGTCACAAATATATTTACTGTGTTAAAACATTTTTTTCCACAAGCACATAGTGTTGTTGTTGTTTTATAAATTTACAGCAAGGCACCCTACACCCATACAGTCCATCATATCAGTTACTCACATCGTGTGTAAACTTTAATAAAAATTTATTTTTTTTTTAAAATATTTTCGTTTTTTCTTGTGATTTATACTTGGACACGAAGTATCTTCGGATTTCTTCGTAAAACTTCGTGTAATTTCGTGTTTTTTGCATAAAATTTAAATTTTTTGAATTTTTATTTTTGGAAATTGAAATTTTTGATTTTTTTTGAAACTTCGGACCTAACCACGAACTATCTTGATACTTGTTCGGTTCTCTTCGGTAAACTTCGTGTTTTTTTGAAAAACTTAGTGATTTTTTGCGATTTTTTAAATTTTTTTTGACTTTTTCGAAAGTTATTACAGTTTGTGTTGAAATTTTTGGAAAATTTTTAACGGAGTCGTATTTCTTCGTGTTTCTTCGGAAATCTTCGTTTTTATTCGGAAAAATCTTGTCATATCTTGAATTTTCTGAATTTTTTTCGGCTTTTTAACAAAATATATCGATATATTCTTGAATTTTTTTGAAAATTTCAATACTTTTTATCAGAATTTTTGCGATTTTGATATTTTTTGTTTGAGTTTTTGGTAATTCGTTATTTTTGGAACTCAATACTAACAATATGTCAGCTCTAGATATTTTTATTAGAGACTCGGATGCAATTGTTAGATTCGATGAAAAGTTTAAAAAAATCAGCGAAGACGGTCACTCGGTTTTTAGTCTCGAAATTCGGGGAAAGGAACTAGGTTCAATGTGGGATCAAGTTAAGTCTTCCTACCGGGATGTCTTAGATTATTTGGCTACTGCGGAAGCGCCGAAACCTTCTAAATTGAAAGCCGACGTGAAACCAGGTGATAGTGAATGCGTGTCAGTGGATTCCAAGTACGAGTTCACTTTTAACGTTTATGTTAACTGTTTGTCGACAATTAATGAAAAATTGCGCAATTTGGAGAAGGCAAGTTCTAAGGGGATTGAAAAATCTCCCTCGGTTTCTAATAACGCTGATCCGGATTTTCACCGGTTAGCTCTTCCACCGTGTAATATCCCAGTTTTTGATAGTAGTGTTCTTTCATGGCCTACTTTTAGGGATCTATTCACAGCTGTGGTTATAAAAAATTCGCGTCTTAGCCAAATTGAACGGTTATGCCATTTGATAGAGAAGACAAGTGGAGAAGCTAAGGAGATTGTTTCAAAAGCTCCTCTTACCAATAGTGGGTTTGACATAGCTTGGAAAAGTCTGAACGACAAATATGAGAATCTGCGTTTGACGGTGAATCATCACCTAAAGGCACTTTTTAACCTTTCGGTCCATGATAAAGAGACTATCGATGGCCTGAAAACTTTACAACGCGGTATTGATGCTTTCTTTTCGGGTTTGTCTGTTTTGGATATTGCTACGACTGATCCTCTTGTATCTCACATTATCGTTTATATTTGTCTGCAACGTTTACCTTCTATTACCGTTGATAAGTGGGAATCAACGGTGAAAGACAAAAAGATAATGTCGAAATGGAGTGATTTGGATAGCTTTCTGACGGAAAGAATTGCCACTTTAGAGTGTGCACGTGATTTGAAAGGTTCTCACCTTTCGAAGAAATCATCCCCCGAAGTGAAAGTGAAGTCTCACGTGACTAAAACGTCATCGTCAAAAGAGCCTGTTTGTGTTCTTTGTAAGAACCAATTTCATTTTTTGCGCTCTTGTCCACGTTTTAAAAAATTATCCGTTGCAGAGCGATTTGCAACGGTGAAAAAATTTAAATTTTGTGTGAATTGCCTGTCAAGGGCACATGAAGCTAGAAATTGTTCTAGTACTTATACTTGTTTCAAGTGTAAGCAACGCCACCATTCGATGCTTCATCGAGAATCACCAGCTTCGGTTGGGGATAATAATGCGAGTTCTACGGCAATCTCGGTTGTGACCCCGCAAGTTTCTACTTCGGCATCCGATCCTAACGTTCAATCTACTTCTAGTGGATTGAATCCTACAGCCCCTTCTAACCGTCAGGTATTTCATACCTCAGAGAAGCGGACTGTGCTCTTGGGAACGGCTTTGGTGAGTATTTCTCACCTGGGTACTACGTACCCTGCCCGGGCACTTATTGATCCGGCTTCTGAGGCTTCCTTTATTTCTGAGCGTTTGCGGAATCGTTTAGATCTTCCGACGCATTCGACGAATGCACAGATATCAGGAGTAAATCAGTCAGTCTCAGCTACGACGAGAAAACTTTGTTCTCTGACAATTGGTTCGTCGTTATATCCATCAATTGTTTTGGAAACTATGGCTTTGGTGTTACCGAATATCTCGGGTAACTTGCCATCGTTCACGGTACCAGCTCATATAATGAGGAGTTTGCCAGATCTACGTTTGGCAGATATCAACTTTTATGATAGTGGTCCTGTTGATCTTTTGCTTGGCGCGGACTTATATCCCAGAATACTTCTGGGTGAAATCCGCCAAAATATTTTGGGCTCATTATTGGCTCAAAATACTATTTTCGGATGGATAATTACTGGTCCAGTTGTTCAACCACAAATTCAAGTCTATTCGACTATGGTAGACTTTTCTGAAGACGATAGTCTTAACAAAAATCTTCTTAGATTTTGGGAAATCGAGGAACCTCCTCGAAAAAACATTTTGTCTCCCTATGACAAATTCTGTGAGGATAATTATAAATCGACTACACGTCGCGGTCCTGATGGTCGCTATATAGTGACTCTTCCTTTTAAACCGGAATTTCCGAAGATAATATCTTTGGGAACTTCTAGATCGGGTGTTATGGGACAATATCTTAGGACTGAATCCTCTCTTCGGCGCAAACCCGAAGTTAAAGAATTGTACGGCGACGTCGTTAGGGAGTATTTAGACTTAGGTCATATGAAATTAGTTTCAGAAAATGTTTTGTCTTCCTCTTCTTGTTACCTGCCACATCATCCAGTTATTAAACCGGAAAGGAAAACTACCAAATTGCGTGTGGTTTTCAACGCGTCTAACAAAACTTCTAACGGAAACAGTCTAAATGACTGTCTTTATGTTGGTCCGACTTTACAAGCGGATTTGGTTTTGTTAATTCTTCGATGGCGTCTTTTTAGGTTCGTTTTCAATTGTGACATTACTCAGATGTACAGACAGATACGGGTCGATCCTGCTCATACTCCATATCAGCGAGTTTTGTTTAGGAATTCTCCGACGGAGAACGTAACGGACTTTGAGTTACTGACAGTGACTTTTGGCGTTAATTGTGCCCCATATCTTGCCATTCGGACATTGTTGCAATTGGCAGAAGATTGCGAAGCTGAGTACCCGTTAGCATCACACATTCTTAGGAAGTGTATGTACGTTGACGACGTTTTAACGGGAACTCACGACGTGTCTTCTGCTTTGATCGCTCGCGATCAACTAACAGCTGCATTATCTTCAGCTTGTTTTGAACTTAGAAAATGGACATCGAACGAACGGGAAATTTTGAACGGAATTCCCCCGGAACATTTAGTGGACGCTAAGCTACTTACTTTTGTAGAGTCAAGTAGTTCGAAGATGTTGGGTATCCAGTGGAATGCTCAATTGGACTCATTTTATTTTAAAGTGAATCCTATTCCACATAAAACCGGGTACACAAAGAGGGAAGTTTTGTCTACTATCGCTAGACTATTTGACCCTGTTGGTTGGCTGGGTCCAGTGATTATTGTCGCTAAAATGATCATGCAAAAGATTTGGCTAGATCATATCGATTGGGACGATTTGCTTCCAATTTCAACGGAAAATGAGTGGAATAAATTTGTAGCTTCATATCATGAAGTTAATTCCATTCAGATTCCTAGATGGGTGAACTATACACCTGATTGCTCGGTGGAGTTACACGTTTTTTCTGATGCCTCGGAAAAGGCATACGCGGGGGTGATTTATATTCGTATAGTTACTCCATGCGGGGATATTCGAACCCATTTACTTTCGTCAAAAACGAAAGTGGCTCCTATTAAGTCAATTTCACTACCGCGTCTTGAACTTTGTGGTGCGGTATTGGCCTCTGAACTTTTACAGACGGTTTTGAGTGAAATTGATATTAAGCTCGAACGAGTTTATTGTTGGACTGATTCTACAATCGTCCTGTCCTGGTTAAAAAAGGACCCTTGCACATGGACCACTTTTGTTAGAAATAGGGTTTGTCAAGTTCAACAAAATGTTGGCAACCATAATTGGTACCACGTTCGGTCTGAAGATAATCCAGCCGATTTGGGTAGTCGCGGTATGTCACCTTCAGAGTTGGACAATCATCCGCTTTGGTGGCATGGCCCACACTGGCTGCTTCAGGACAAAACGCATTGGAATATTACTGATCTTTCTAGTCTGGAAACTGATTCTGAAGTTCGTGTCGTTAAGACGCATGCTTCGTTCTTTACGGACAATAAAGGGAAAGATACTTATTTTGATATTCTTGACAGATTTTCGCGTTTTGATAGGGCTCTTCGTGTCATTTCGTATATTTTGAGATTTTTTTATAATTCTCATAAAACTCATAAGTCTGGTAGACAATTGTGTCGTACTAAGACTCTCTCTAATTGGGAGATCACCAGAGCGAAAACTCATTTGACCATTGTGGCTCAGAAATACCATTTTTACGATGAATATAAGTGTCTTTCGGAAACGAAACCTTTAAGTTCAAAGAGTTCTCTTGTACCTTTGAATCCATTTCTTGATAAAAGTGGTGTTATGAGACTCAATGGTCGTTTGGTAAAGTCACCTTCTCTGACTTACTCGGAAAGCCATCCCATTATTCTGCCATACTCAAGTCGATTTACATTACTTTTGACCGAGTTTGTACATTTGATTTCTATTCATGGTGGAAATCAATTGATGTTGCGGATACTTCGCATAGAATATTGGGTCCCTCGTTTAAAATCTAAAATTCGAGGTGTTATTAGCCGATGCAAGCGTTGCATTCTGGATCGAAAGCGATCTTGTAACCAAATTATGGCAGCTCTTCCTTCTGAGAGAACAACTCTTGACAGGCCTTTTACAACCACTGGTGTGGATTTTACAGGTCCCTTTGATGTTAAAAGCTTTACTGGTAGGGCGTGTCGGATTACTAAGGGGTATGTTTGTGTTTTTGTATGCTTTGCTACCAAAGCAGTTCATTTAGAGGCAACTTCGGATTTGTCCACGGCTACCTTTTTAGCCGCTTTTCAACGATTTGTTTCACGACGTGGTTGCCCTAGCACAATATTCTCTGATAACGGCACAAACTTCGTAGGCGCGTCTCGTGAATTAGAACGAGATTTTAAGAGTTTTCTTTCGGAATGTCAGTCTGTAATAATTTCGAATTATGGGTTTCAAAGTCTTTCATGGCAATTTATCCCAGCGGGCGCTCCACATATGGGTGGTCTTTGGGAAGCCGGGGTGAAGAGTTTTAAGCTTCACTTTCGGAAGGAAGCCCAGGGTTTGAAATTTACGTTTGAAGAACTTTCTACAGTTCTCTCCAGAATAGAGGCTTGTTTGAATTCGCGTCCTCTTTGTCCGATGACAGAAAATCCCACGGAACCTGTCGCGCTGACACCTGGTCATTTTTTGATAGGTTCGCCAATACTTGCTCCTTCAGAGCCCGCGATTACTGATTCACCAATCAGTATAATTAATCGGTTTCGGAAGATGAAAGCCCTAACTCAGCATTTCTGCCGCCGGTGGAAAGAAGAGTATTTGGGTAGTTTGCATAAACGATACAAGTGGAAGTTTCCGGAACGCGATATACAGGTAGATGATTTAGTCGTGGTTAGGCATGAACAACTACCACCGACTGCATGGCGGTTGGGCATAGTTGTTAAAGTTTATGTCGGCAGTGATGGACATGTTAGGGTCGCGGATGTGCGCACGGCTAACGGGGTTGTAAAACGACCTATTACCAAACTGGTCATTCTGACCAATTAATTTTATATTTTTTTTTTTTTTTGCACTTACTTTAATATTTGTTATCTCCTAGCAATATGGACGCCGTACGCAATTTATTTGAAGAAGAGCTCCTTGACTACGAGGAGGCAATGGATGTTGCAAATGATGGGTCTGCCTCGGCACCTTCCATCGACACTGCTCCGTCCCTTCTTTCGGCCACTACATCTGTGCCAGCGTCAACATCTGCTTCGGTTGCTCCTACGGTCAGTGAGATAGCACCAGTTGCACCAGCTGTACCTTTACCAGCTGAACTTTTACCAGCTGAACCTTCGACGAACGCCGTATCTTCGAAAGCGCCCACGCCCGAATATTTATCGGGTCGTGTGGAAACTACGGGCTCGAATGTTTCGCGGACTCCTACGCCGGTTAACGATCGGCTTTGTAGGGTCTGCAACCGTCGTCATCCTCTACGTTATTGTAACGTCTTTAAGGGCATGAGTTCGGACAGACGCCTTCGTATGGTGGTTTTGCACCACTATTGTTCGAGGTGTCTAGCTCATAACCATATGGCAAAGTCATGTCCAAGCACGGCCAAGTGCAGTTTTTGTCAAGGGGATCATAACTCCCTACTGCACTCGTCTCATTCCCGTCCGTCTGCTTCTAATCGGAAAACGTTAAAGAAACGTGATCATCGTCCCCAGTCCTCAGCTTCACCAGCTATGTCCTTGCCTATACGGCATGTGGTGAATTTTAGTCCCACTCTCCAGGTACGACTGTTAGTGCCTGGCAAAACCATTCCGGTTCGTGCGGTTTTTGACCCGTGTTGTAGCGGCAGCTATATGTGTGAGTCCTTGGCTCATCAATTACGTCTGTCCGTGTCCAAAATTGACGACAAAAAGTTTTGTCGGCTTAAGATCGGGTCGTTGTATGATCAAGCCCAGCAGATCACTATAACCGCAAGGGTAAGGGTGATGAGGGGGGTAAAGACTCCTTCGGAGTCAGTCCCGGACGTGATCAGGGAACAATTTGAGGGATTCCAGTTGGCGGATCCCACTTTTAACCATTCAGGGCGAGTTGCATTGGTTTTGGGTCCTGAGACAAGTCCTCAAATGATGAGGAATCGGATTTATTCGAGCCCGGGGTTTCCTATGGCGCAATACACCATCTTTGGGTGGGTCATTACTGGCCCATCTCCATATTGATGTGTTAACTATATCTACGGGGTCTCCTTTTGGCCCAAGTTAAACTTTGCATATCAACGGAGTCCTTTTTCTGACTCAATTCATTACATGCATATCTACGGGGTCCCTTTTTTGGCCCAAACAGCAAAATCTTATAACATCCAACTTATTGCATATCGACGGGGTCCCCTTTTGGCCCAATTAGTTATAAGTGTTTTTTGAAAAAATATATTAAAAAAAAAAAAAAAAAATTAACTATTTATACTTTATTTGGATTTAACTTTTGTTGCAACACCCCTTTGTGTTGCAAGGTGGCCGGCAATGTTTAGGTACAAACGTTTATTTTCTATATTTGATACCACTTTGGTACCACCGACCCTCTTTGGGTTAATACTAGTTAGAATCTATTTTGCTCCCCTTTAAATACAACATTGTATGGAGTATTTACATAGATTCTAACTAGTAAACCGATAACGGTATTCTAAACATTGTTTGTCGCCCGGTCCTTTTTAGTTTTTATAACTAATAAGATTACTCGTTGTAATATCATCAACAGCTTTACAAGCAAATTTCTTCGCTATCCTTTTTTTTTAAGGTAAAATTTGAATTAATAAAATCTTAGGATTTTTCTTATTATTAAAAACCAAATTTTTGTGTTTTATTTATTTCTTTTTATTTCTACGGAAACAGAGACTTAAAGGCAAAAAGTTTGTTTTTAGTTTATAGTTGGTAGGCTGTTTTCTTTTCAAGTTGTAGCAGTTGATGAAAAATTGTTTAGTTTAAAAAAAAAAAAACATCATCTAAAGTGTTAAATATTTTTTTATAAACTACAGCTTGATTGAAATAAAATACTAGAGAAAATGTTTTAATGTTTATAAAGAAATTTTCTTTGAAAAGGACAATTTAGAAATTCTAAACATTAATTTCATTAAATAAATATAAAGTTTAAAGAAAAAAAAAATTTAATAGATAAACTGGAAAAAAAGAAAAGTTAAATTCGTAACGGAAAACAAATTTTTTAGAAATTTTGACTACCCGAGTGAATACGTACGTTTTGGTATAATTTGATGTATATAATTCGATAAAATATATAATTATATAAGATTATATATAGAGTTTTCAGTTTTCAGAAAATTTGAGAAAAATTATATATTCCCGAGTAAAAAAATTTTATATAGATTATATATAATTATATAAAAATTTGATAAACCTCTTTATATAAGATTATATAAAGAGTTTTCAGTTTTCAGAAAGTTTTATAAAATTAGATAAAATTTGATAAATTTTTTGTTTTTTTATCTAATTTTATAAAATTTAATCAAATTAGATATAATTTTATCTAATTTTATAAAATTTAATCAAATTAGATATAATTTAATATAATTTTATAAAAATTTTATATAAAAAATATTTTGATATAATTATATATAATTTTATAAAATTTTATAAGATTTTAAAAATTTTATATAATTTTATTAAATTCTTATCAAATTAGATATAATTTTATATAGCTTTAAAAAATTTTATATAAAAAAAAAAATGGATATAATTATATATAATTTTATCAAATTATATAGAATTTTTTTTAAATTCCCGAGTAAAAAAGTTTATATATAATTATATATAATTTGATAAAATTATATCAAATTATATATAATTATATAAAATTATATAAAAAGGTTAAATTCTTCAAAAAGCTAGATAAAATTATATAAAATTATATATAATTTGATAAAAATATATATAATTATATACAGGATTTGGTGGATATAATTATATAAAATTATATCAAATTATATATAATTTGATACAATTTTATAAAATTTGATAAAATTTTATCAAATTAGATATAATTTGATATACATTTTTACTCGGGTTATTTATAATCTTATCCAATATAATCTTATCCAATATAATTATATATAATTTTATCAAATTAAATATAATTATATATAAACCTTTTTCTTCGGGTTATTTGATCCGAAAAAAATTTATAAAATTTTATAATTTTTTTTATAAATTATATAAAATTGTATGCAATTATATATAATTTTATCTTGTTTAATAAAAATTTTATTTAAAAACAAAAATCGGATAAAAATATGGGGGTTTTCGTGTCAACTGACACAACTTTTGAAACCGATGTCTTCCGATCGGGATGAAATTTGCACCAAGGTTAGTCCTAGTAGATAGTAGTTCAGACACAATTTTTCAACGAGATCGGTCAAGAACTCTCTGAGTTAGAGGGGGTCGAAATTTGACATTTTGGCCAAAGAGGTGTTTATTCTCATCCATGTAACTTCTTACCTATTGTTTTTAGCAAAATGTGTCCCAAAGAGTTTAGATAGCTATTTCTTCAGTCTTTCGAAAAAAAAATATAAAAAAAATAAAAAAAAAAATTTTGATTTTTTTTCTTAAAAATCCAAAACTTTTTTGACTTTTTCCTCAAATTGGGCCCTTTTTTTTTTTTTTTTTTTGATTCAAAAGAAAGCTTGGGTGATTTCCTTTAAGAGCTGTGGGGTCGCTTAGTGGGATGCGAGTGGGATATCTATGAAAAATTTTTTTTTTTAACTTTGGAACACAAAAAACCGTTCTTCAATTTGCACTATTAGGCGTGGGATAGCTAACCAGTTTTCGATTTCGATCCGCGATACCCTCTAATTTTTTTAGGTTCGAAAAAGAAAGCACGAGCCAAAAAATGGGGGCGGTGGGGAGGGGCCATATGGCCCCTCATTGGGGTCAAAGTTTGGCGTAAAGAGGTTAAAATCCTCAAAAAGCCCCAAAACTCCCCTAGAAACGCCCCTGGAGGGGTGCAATGTGAGACCGACCTCCAATAATTTTCTGCCCCCAACATTTTTCTTGAACATACCTTACCCCTATTTCCACTACCTAAGGGGGCTCCCATACAAACCATTTTTAAAAAATTTGATCCTACCATTCTAACTTACCCTAAAGTGCCCCTAGTGGGGCCAAATGTATGACCGACCTCCATTATTTTATTAATTCCAACATTTTTTGCAAACATACCTACAATGTATCTTTAACCCTTAAGGTGGTCCCCATACATTTCTTTTATTTTTTATAAACTTGTTTTATTAAACCAGCTCCTACCGCCCCTACCGTGCCTCCTAGAGAGGCAAAAATTACGACTAACCCCCATTATTTTTTAGTTACCAACATTTTGTCCGAACATAATAACACCCTATCTCCACTCCCTAAGGGGCTCGCATACATTATAAAAACATGTATTTTGAAAAACTAATAAAAAAATAAAAAAAATGTATGGGGACCCCCTTAAGAGTTGAAAATAAAGGGTAGGTATATTCCGAGAAAATGTTGGAGTTGAAAAAATATTGGGGGTCGGTCATACATTTGACTTCTCTAGGGGCACCCTACGGACAGTTAGAGCGGTAGGAGCAAATTTTATAAAATGTCATTTTGTATGGGAGCCCCCTTAGGAAGTGGAAATAGGGGTAAGGTATGTTCAAGAAAAATGTTGGGGGCAGAAAATTATTGGAGGTCGGTCTCACATTGCACCCCTCCAGGGGCGTTTCTAGGGGAGTTTTGGGGCTTTTTGTGGATTTTTACCTCTTTACGCCCAACTTTGACCCCAATGAGGGGCCATATGGACCCTCCCCACCGCCCCCATTTTTTGGCTCGTGCTTTCTTTTTCGAACCTAAAAAAAATAAAAGGGTATCGCGGATCGAAATCGAAAACTGGTTAGCTATCCCACGCCTAATAGTGCAAATTGAAGAACGGTTTTTTGTGTTCCAAAGTTAAAAAAAAAATTTTTCATAGATATCCCACTCGCATCCCACTAAGCGACCCCACAGCTCTTAAAGGAAATCACCTAAGCTTTCTTTTGAATCAAAAAAAAAAAAAAAAAAAAAGGGCCCAATTTGAGGAAAAAGTCAAAAAAGTTTTGGATTTTTAAGAAAAAAAATCAAAAATTTTTTTTTTATTTTTTTTATATTTTTTTTATATTTTTTTTTCGAAAGACTGAAGAAATAGCTATCTAAACTCTTTGGGACACATTTTGCTAAAAACAATAGGTAAGAACTTACATGGATGAGAATAAACACCTCTTTGGCCAAAATGTCAAATTTCGACCCCCTCTAACTCAGAGAGTTCTTGACCGATCTCGTTGAAAAATTGTGTCTGAACTACTATCCAATAGGACTAACCTTGGTGCAAATTTCATCCCGATCAGAAGACATCGGTTTCAAAAGTTGTGTCAGTTGACACGAAAACCCCCATATATATAATTTTATCAAATTAAAAAAAAAAAAAATAAAAAAAAAAAAAATTTGTTTTGCAATTTGACAATCAATTTGCCAAATACTCCTGGCAAGATTCCGCCTATATGATTAGTAAAGAAATATGACCTCGAGCTAGAGTAATCTTTCTCAAAACAAAATAATTTCTTTTATGTCCTGAACATGACTTTATCCTTTAAATAAATTTGTATTCCGAATATACTTTATAATTTTTCAAATATAAAAATTTTCACCCAAATAAAATTTTTACCAAAAACAAGAAAGAACATCATTTTTGCAACAAAATTTTAACCTAAAATTGGTAAAATTATAACCATTCTCTCGTATACACTTAAACAAATCATGTTTGTATGTGCTTAAATGTGTTCATGCAATACTTTGAAAATATATTTAATAAGTACCACGTTTTTATAGTGCAATCAAATACGTTTTATTATCTGTTGCAATCAAATGCAAAATAATATCTTTTTATGGCAAACGTTAGACAAGAGCGAGAATGAAAGAGAGCAAAGGAAAATAATGCAAAAAAAAAAAAACACTCAAACATATGCATTTACAGTTACGCTTTTGTAGAATATAATCATATATAGGGAATTCTATTCAAAAATGAAAACAGGCAGGATCGCCAATTATTTAGAATAATGCCAGATAAAAAAAGTATCTTCAAAATGTGCCGCAAAATATTATCGAAAGCACACAGATTCTTATTTTTAATTTTACAAAATGTTGGAATTTAAAAAAATTTAAGGCATTTCATATAATGCTACAATGTGCAGGATCGCCAATTTTTTTTTGCAAACGTTAGACAATAGTAGAATGAAAGAAAGCAAAGGAAAATAATACAAAAAATACTCAAACCTATACATTTACATTTATGCTTTTGTGGAATATAATCATATATGCGGCATTCTATTAAAAAATAAAAACTGGCAGGATCGCCAATTATTTAGAATGATGATAATTAAAAAAAAAAAAAGTTGTATTAACAAATGCAGCAAAAAAAATTACCAAAAGCCCACAGATTCTTATTTAAAATTTTACAAATTGTTGGAATTTAAAAAAAATGTGAGGCATTTCATATAAGGCTACAATATTGCATGATCGACAATTTTTTTTTTTTTGCGAACGTTAGACAAGAGCGAGAATAAAAGAGAGGAAAGAAAAATAATACAAAAAAAAACACTCAAATATATACATTTACGCTTTTGTACAATATAATCATATATAGGGCATTCCAGGAAAATATTAAAACAGGCAGGATCGCCGGTTATTGAAGATAACGCAAATTTTTCGAAAAAAAAAATTTTTTTCACCAAATGCACCAAACATAACTAAAAGCACACAGATTTTTATTTTAGATTTTACACAATGTTGTATTTAAGAAAAAATGTGAGGAAGATGTGCCTACAATATGCAGGATCGCCAATTTCATTCTCGCTAAAGAAAATCGAGAATGAAAGAGAGCAAAGGAAAATAATGCAAAAGACATTTAAACATATACATTTACGCTTTTGTAGAATATAATCATCTATAAGGCATTCCATTAAAAAAATGAAACAAGAAGGATCGCCAATTATTTAGAATAATTCAAATTTAAAAAAAATATCCTTCACAAATGCACCAAAACTCAATCAAAAGCACACATATTTTTATTTTTGCTTTTTAAAAAATATGAGGCATTTCATATAAGGCTACAATATGCAGGATCGCCAATTATATTTTTTTTATATACAAAAATTAAGTTTGCATTAAAAATTTATCAAAAATTATAAAAAAACATACAGATTTTTATTTATGCCATAAAAAAATCTACATTTTACTAAAATCTAAAGAATTCCAAAGACAAAACAAAAAAATATGCAGGATCGCCAAATAACTTTTAACACTTTGACGATCATACATTTTCTGCCAAGGCGATTTTGATTTTTTTTTTGTTCACTATCGTAATCTGTGACCTAATAATAGTTACGAAACTAAAAAATTGGACCCCTAACCACTCTCCTTTTCCCTTTTTTTTTGTGGTGAAAACATTTTACCTTTGGCGATTAAGCAGTACTGGCCAAATCTACGAGGGCAGACCAATAATTCCGTGGCTTTTCAAATGAAACAAGGTTTATTTTGAAAAAAAAAAAACATTTTTCAACATAATCTTCTTATAACTCAATACACTTAGTACAAGGTTTTGCAGGATCGCCATTTTTTTCTTATTCATAAATTAAGTTTTTTTTTTAATTAAGCAAAAAATTATAAAATTTACACAGATTTTTATTTCTGCTGTTAAAAAATCTGCGTTTTACTAAAATGTAAAGCATTCCAAAGAACATAAGGAAAAATTGCAGGATCGCCAGTAAATTTTTAAAATCTAAATGTTTTATATTCGACTTATGTTTTAAAAAAATTTCAGCGAAAAATAAAAATCAAAAACACAACATTTCCACTTCTAATAAAAATGATGTGTGCAAAAGATTCCATTCAAAATTAAACGCAGGATCGCCAAGTTTAGAAAGTTTACCCCAAAATTATTAAATGGCAACATATAAAGGGCATTTATTTCACTAGATCTTTAGTGTGGAAAATGTTCATGAAATTTTTCTATAGAAAATTTTCATAGAATTTTTCTATAGAAAATTTTCATAGAATTTCTCTATAGATAATTTTCATAGAACTTTTATATAAAAAATTTTTATAGAACTTTTCTATAGAAAATTTTCATGGAACTTTTCTATAGAAAATTTTCATAGAATTTTCCTATAGAAAATTTTCATAGAATTTTCCTATAGAAAATTTTCATACAATTTTTTTTTATAGAAAATTTTCATACAATTTTTCTATAAAAAGTTTTCATACAATTTTTCTAAAGAAAATTTTCATGCAATTTTTCTATAGAAAACGTTCATAGAATATTTCTATAGAAAGTTTTAATACAATTTTTCTATAGAAAGTTTTCATACAATTTTTCTATTGAAAATTTTTATACAATTTTTCTATAGAAAATATTCATACAATTTGTCTATAGAAAGTTTTCATACAATTTTTCTATAGAAAGCTTTCATACGATTTTTCTTTGAAAATGTTCATACAATTTTTCTATAGAAAATTTTCATAGAATTTGTCTAGAGAAAATGTTCATAAGTTTTTTTTATAAAAATTTTTTATAGAATTTTTCTTTAGAAAATTTTCATACAATTTTTCTATAGAAAATGTTCATACAATTTTTCTAAAGAAAATGTTCATACAATTTTTCTACAGAAAATATTCATACAATTTTTCTATAGAAAGTTTTCATACAATTTTTCTATAGAAAATTTTCATACAATTTTTTTATAGAAAATTTTCATAGAACTTTTCTATAGAAAATTTTCATAGAATATTTCTATAAAAAATTTTTATACAATTTTTCTATAGAAAATGTTCATACAAATTTTCTATAGAAAATATTCATACAATTTTTCTATAGAAAATTTTCATAAAATTTTTCTATAGAAAATTTTCATAAGATTTTTCTATTAAAAATTTTTATAGAATTTTTCTATAGAAAATTTTCATAAAATTTTTCTATAGAAACTTTTCATAAAATTTTTCTATAGAAAATTTTCATAGAATTTGTCTAGAGAAAATGTTTATCGAAAATTTTCATAGAATTTTTCTTTAGAAATTTTTTTTTGCAAAATGTAGAAAATTTTCATAGAATTTTTGAACAGATAATTTCATAGAATTTTTATAAAAAAATTTACGTAGAATTTTTCTATAGAAAATTTTCATAGAATTTTATTATAGGAATTTATTTACAGAAATTTTTAGGATTTTATAGAATTCTTCTATAGAAAATTTTCATAGAAAAGTTTTATAGAAAAGTTTTATAGAAAATTTTGATAGAATTTTTCTATAGGAAATTTTTATAGAATATTTCTATAGAAAATTTTTATAGAATTTTTCTATAGAAAATTTTTATAGAATTTTTCTATAGAAAATTTTTATAGAATTTTTCTATAGAAAATTTTTATAGAATTTTTCTATAGAAAATTTTTATACAATTTTTCTATAGAAATTTTTTATAGAATTTTCCTATAGAAAATTTTCATTACATGTTTCTCTAGAAAATCGTTATAGAATTTTTTTGTATTTTAAAAAAATGTGATTCATTTCACATAAGGCTACAATATGCAGGATCGCCAATTTTTTTTTACATGAAAATTAAGTTTTTCATTAAAAATATAGCAAAAAATTCTGATTAATTTTATTTTTATTTTATTATTTGACAAATTCCGAAACTCGTGTCGATATTTCATAGTTTTAATTAGTAAAGGAAATAATGACCTCGAGCTAAAATAAACCTTCTACAAATATAGCACAAAATTATATAAAAAAACATACAGATTTTTAATTCTGGTTTTAAAAAAAAAAACTATATTTTACTAAAATGTAAAGAATTCCACACAAAAGAAAACTATGCAGGATCGCCAATAAATTTTTAAAATCTAAATGTATTATAATCGACTTAAGTTTTCAAAAAAACTGCAGCGAAAATAAAAAATCAAAAACACAACATTTCCACTTCCAATAAAAATGCTATGTGCAAGAGACTGTATTCAAAATAAAAAAAAAACGCAGGATCGCCAAGTTTAAAAAGTTTACTTCAAAAATATTAAATGGCACCATATAATCATATATGGAGCATTTCATTAAAAAATAAATAAAATCATGCAGGATCGCCAATTATTTTGAATAATGCAAATTAAAAAAAAGTTTCATTCACAAATGCAGCAAAAAAAACTATCAAAAGCACACAGATATATATATTTGCTTTTATAAAATGTTGTAATTTAAAAAAATTTGAGAATTTTCATAAAAGAGGACAATATGCAGGATTGCCAACTATTTTTTTTTTATATGAAAATTATGTTTTTCATTAATTTAGCAAAAAATTACAAAAAAAAACACAGATTTTTATTTCTGCTTTTAATAAAAAAACTACATTTTACTAAAATGTGAAGAATTCCAGACAAAAGAAAAATATGCAGGATCGCCAGTAAATTTTTAAAATCTAAATGTTTTATAATCGACTTCAAAAAATTGACAGCGAAAAATAAAAATCAGAAACACAACATTTCCACTTCCAAAAAAATGCTATGTGCAAAAGATTCCATTCAAAATCAAAAAACGCAGGATCGCCAAGTTTAAAAAGTTTATTCTAAAAATATTGAATGGCAACATAAAAAGAACATTTGATTTACTTCTCTAAATCTTTAGTGTGGACTACGCTGTATATGCCTAAAAAAACATGACTACAAAAAAATTCACATACTATTCACAAAATATTGCAGCAGCATAAAATCCTTGAGCAAAAAGTATAAATGAAAAAAAAAAACTTATATTGTATGATAATATTGAGAAATTTCTACTATAACCTTTTTTATACCCTCCACTTCAGCGATGGAGGGTACAGAAGTTTGTCATTCCGTTGGTAACATCTTGAAATATTGGTCTAGGACCCCATAAAATAGATATACTCATGATGCTTGATCGATTTCAAGTCGATCTAGCGATGTCCGTCCATAGAAATACTTAACTTAGGCTGCAGAAACTTGGCATATATGTTTGTAATTTACCTGGTAAGGTTGGTATTGAATTTCAGCAAAATCGGTCCAGTGGTTCAAAGGTTATGAGCAAAACCGTGAATTTCATATTGGTTTCAGATTAAATTCAAGTGTTGAAAACCCCGTTAAAAAAGCTTGAAAAACATTGCAAAGTCACAAAATATTTTACACTAAGAAAAAAAATCCTCAAATCAAGCAAAAACAATCTCATATTAAAAATTAAACAGTGAAAAAGTCAACAAAGTTTGTTTTTTTTTCTCAATTTGAAAATATTTATAGACACTTTTAATATGACGCGAGTAACATTTTTTTTTTTTTTTAATGAAAGATCTTCGGTTTGAAAATCTATTTTGTTCAAATCAAAGTCACACATAATCAAATTAAAGTGATAGTCATATTCAATTTAAAATTGGAAGTTGTTGTTAAAATTGTTGACAACTCATTTTAAAAATGTTCATAATTAAATTGGTCATTCTCAGCATGGCGCCATCATTAAATGAAAATGAGTTCTTGCATACTTAATTTCAAAAAATATAATTTTCAAATCAAGACCGAAACATATTTAACATTATAAAATTCAACTTCAATATTAAAATTTTTTTTTTAAATTTTTGATTTGATTACGATTTTTTCCCTCAGTGTACAAAGGATTTTTGTTACCGCAAAATATTTTTACAGTAAAAGTTTTACACAAGCAAAACATTTTACACCCAAAAAAAAAAATTACACTCAAAAAAAATTTTAAATCTTTGATTTGATTACGATTTTTTCCCTCAGTGTACAAAGGATTTTTGTTACCGCAAAATATTTTTACAGTAAAAGTTTTACACAAGCAAAACATTTTACACCCAAAAAAAAAATTTACACTCAAAAAAAATTTTACACTCAAAAAAAATTAGTTAATTTTTTTTTATTTTTTTATAAAAATAACCAAAAAAAATTTCCCCATTAGAAAATTTACTATCCCTTAAAAAGGTCATTGTGTAGGATATTCATGGATTCGGTCAAGTCGAATTTAACTTTTCTACTTGTTTTCATTTATTTTAATATTTATGTGTGCATGCATGTGCATGTTCATGTGCATTTTAAAAATATATGTATAACGGCTCAAGCTACTTAACATTTATTTCAACAAATTGCACATACATCAAAAAGTAATCGTTTTTAAAATATCAAAAGAATAAAACAGCAAAAGAATCAAATAGCAACAAAAAAATTCAAAAAAAAAGAACCAGCAATTTTGTGATACAAAGATTATCTAAAAATATACACATGTTTAGCATACAATCAAAACAGCAAAAAAGTGAACCAAAAAGTAAAAAAAAATTAAAGCAAAAAAAGTCTAGACTTTAATTTTTTTTTTACAGAAATCCAAAAAAACAGGTGGAAAAGAAAATTAGTATGAAAATTTTTTTTACAAAAATTTAAAGAATTTTTCTATACAAAAGCCTTCGAACTCGAAGAAAAATCCTTCCGAAATCGAAGAATTTTTCTGCATGAAAAACGTTTCCAAATAACAAATATTTTACGTATACAAAATATCTGAATTCAAAATTTTTCTTGTATGAAAAATGTGACAGGATTTTCCCTTACGAAAACTGTTTCAAATACCCGAGTAAAAAAGGTTTTTCTATATAATTATATATAAGTTGATAAAATTATATCAAATTATATAAAATTATATAAAGAGGTAAAATTCTCCAAAAAATTGTATAAAATTATATAAAATTATATAAAGAGGTAAAATTCTCCAAAAAATTGTATAAAATTATATAAAATTATATATAATTATACCCAGGATTTGGTGGATACAATTATATCAAATTACATATAATTTGATAAAATTTTATCAAATTTTATAAAATGTTATCAAATTATATATAATTTGATATAATTTTATATAATTATATAAAATTTTATCAAATTATATATAATTTTATACAATTGTTTGGAGAATTTTACATCTATATATAATTTTATATAATTATATATAATTTGATATAATTTTATCAAATTATATATAATTATATAAAAACTTTTTTACTCGGGTATCTATAAAATTTTGTTTGTTTTTTGTACAAAAATTTCACCGAATGTGAAAAGTATTTCTATTAAAAATTTGAAACACAAAAACAATTTTTCCATTACAAAAAAATATTACAGAACTTGAAGATTTTTCTTCCTTTTAATAAAAAAAATTTCCAACCCTGCTTTATATATTCATATGTATTAACATGTTAAACTTAGATTAACATATCACATTGCATACTTTTAGGTAGGCGAAAATTGGAAAAAAAAAGAAACAAGAGGGAAGATGCAAATTTATAAGTAAATTTTAAATACGATTTAAAACAAAATGAAATGCTAAGATTTACTCAACTATAAAAAAAATATGAAATTATGGATAAGTATAAACTTCTGTAATAAAAGTTGCAAAAAATATATATGCAAATGGATGTGGGCAATAAACACTCAGAGTTTTTGGGGTAAAGCAGATAAATTTCTGTAAATAACAAGAAAGTTAAGTATAAAATCAGTTGAAAGCATAGACATAAGCTACATAAAGTTAAGTTTTTTATATAAATTCTTGACATATTAGGGTTTTAAACATAAACGAGTCTTCCTGTGTTTTTGGAAATTTTTTGTAGTATTTTGAAATATTTCTAAAGTACCCGAAATTTCGAAAAAGTACTTTTTCCTGAATGTTTCTTTCACTGTAGGTTCCCACATTCAAAATTTTAAGTGCTTTCGATCATTATTTCAGAAAATGTAATAAGAAGCAAAAGTTCTCTTTTTTACACTTTTTACAGCCCCTAGAAACGGCATTTACAAAAAGTACCATTTGCATAATTTTTTTTCGACAAAAGATCACTCATTACAAATTTCAAGCTTTTAGGTACATTAATAATAATAATAATAATTTGATCCAATGATCAGTTTTTATTTATTTTTCCAATTTTTATTTACAACTCATTTTAAATAATTTTAACCTAACCGAGAACTGGTAACAATGACCATCGTCTCGTTGTAGCGAAATCGACCAAGGGTTTTGGTGGGAATCGAACCCACGACCCCCTGTTTCATAGGCTAGCACGCTACCAACTAGCCTACAGGGGCCCCCTTTAGGTTATTATTTCAGGAACTAAAAAAGTAAAAAAGTACACTTTTTTATGCCCCTTAGAAAAAGAATTTCCATAAAGTACTTTTTCCAGTATGTTGTTTTTAATAATAGATCCTATATTCCAAATAACAAATTCCTTGTATCATTATTTTAAAAAATATATAAAGTACCAAAAGAACACTTTTACGACCCTAGAAACGGAATTTTAAAAAAGTACTTTTTTCAGAATGTTTTTTCACCGAGGGATCCATATTCTATATTTCAAGTATCTACGACCATTATTTCAGGAAATATAAAAAGTACCAAAAGTAAAATTTTTACACTTTTACTTAGAAACGGAATTTTCCCTTAGAAACGGAATTTTCAAAAAGTATATTTTTCAGAATGTTTTTTTTTTTTGTCGAAGGATCCTACATTCTTAATTTCAAGTTTTAATTACCATTATTTCGGGAAATTAAAAAAAGTACCAAAAGTAAATTTTTCTTTAGTGGATCCTTTTTCCGGTAGTTTAACCTACATTCCAAATTTCAAATTTCTAGAACCATTATTTATATTGCAATTTTTACACTCTTACTTAGAAACGTAATTTTCGATTAGAAACGGAATTTTCAAAAAGTACCGAAAGTGCACTTTTTTAGACACGGAATTTACAAAAAAACTTTTTTCCATAATGTTTTTTCCGAAAGGTGAATTTCAGGAAAGGAAATATTATTTCAGAAAAAATAATAAGTAACAAATGTACACTTTTTACCCCTTAGAAACGGAATTTTTGCAAAAGTACTTTTTCCGGAATGTTTATTCACCAAAGGAATAGTATCCTTCCAAATATCAAATGTCTTGGACCATTATTTCAGGAAATATATAAAGTACCAGAAGAACACTTTTACGTCACTTAGAAACGGAATTTCCAAAAAGTACTTTTTCCAGAATGTTTTTTTCACCCAGGGATCCATATTCAAAATTTCAAGTATCTACGATCATTATTTCAGGAAATATAAAAAGTACCAAAAGTACAATTTTTACAATTTTACTTAGAAACGGAATTTTCAAAAATTATATTTATCAGAATACTTTTTTTTCTCGAAGGATCCTACATGTAGTAATGTAGTAATAGCCATAATATCGGGAAATTAAAAAAAGTACCAAAAGTATATTTTTCCTTAGTGGATCCTTTTTCCTGTAGTTTAACATACATTCCAAATTTAAAATTTCTAGGACCATTATTTCAGCAAATTTAAAAAGTACCAAAAGTACATTTTTATCCCCACAGCAAGGGAATTTCCAAAAATCAATTTTTTTAGAGTTTTTTTTTTTTCATCGGAGGATACTGTATTCCAAATTTCAAGTATTTTAGGATGTATAATAAGTACCAAATGTACACTTTTTAACCCATTTACTGCCCTTTAAAATAGAATTTTTAAAAATTACATTTTCCAGAATGTTTTTTAAATACCTAAATAACCTACAATCCAAATTTAATGTTCATTGTACTAGAAGATACAAAAAAAAAAGTATCAAAAGTACACTTTTTCATCCCTTTTACATCTCTCGGCATCAACATTGTCAAACACCCAGCCTTATTTGGTCTGCTTTCCGGTAGATAAACCTACCTTCCAATTTTCAAGTTTCTAGGACCATTATTTCAGTACCAAAAGTATTTAAAAAAAAACAAAGCTTATGCGAATTGAGACCCAAAATCAAACAGCTCTTAGCGTAGAAATAAATGGCGTTCAAACCATTATAGAAGACGTAGACAAATTCTGTTATCTTGGCAGCACAGTTTCCAAAGATGGTGGAGCGGATGAGGACGTAATAGCTCGAATAAGCAAAGCCCGTCACGCTTACTATAAATTGAGGAAAGTTTGGTCAACCCGCAACATATCCCAGCGAACAAAATTAAGGATTTTCAACACCAGTGTTAAATCAGTTCTCTTATACGGCTGTGAAACCTGGAAAGTGACGGACGTTATATGCAGAAAACTTCAGGTATTCGTCAATAAATGTTTGCGACGCATATATCGAATATTTTGGCCCTTAACTATCTCCAATGAGGACCTTCTAAGAATTACAAACAACGAACCAATAACCACGGAAATAAAACGCCGGAAGTGGCGCTGGATAGGTCATACGTTACGTAAGACTAACAACGACATTGCTAAAATGGCCTTTGAATGGAACCCTCAAGGTTCAAGGCGCCCAGGAAGACCCAACAGCACTTGGAAGAGATCTACACATACTTAATGAACATAGATCCAGAGGAACGTGGCAGGAGATTAAACAAATTGCACAAGACAGACAAAGATGGACTGTTTTTGTTTCCGCCCTATGCTCCGACTAGGAGCTTAAAATATTTTTCATGAGTATTGTGGTAGTATTTAAGCTGTTTCATATAATGTTCATGTTAAATAATTATTTAAGGAATAAAAAAAAAAAAAAAAAAAAAAAAAAAAAGTATTTAAAAACGGAATTTTCCAAAAGTACTTTTTCTAGAATGTTTTTTTTGTTTTTTTTTTTTCACCGAAGGATGAAAAATAAATAAAAAAAAGTACCAAAATTTCACTTTTTATACCTTTTACCGCCTCAGAATCTACATTGTCAAACACCCAGCCTTATTGGGTCTGATTTCCGGTTGATAAACCTACATTCCAAATTTAAAGTTTCTAGGACCATTATTTTAGAAAATGTAAAAAGTACCAAAAGTACATTTTTTACCCCTTTTATCACCTAGAAAAAAAAAAATCAAAACAGTATTTTGTATTTAACCGAAGGACCCCACGTTCCATTTTTAAAGTATTTACGACCATAATTTCAGGAAATAAAAAAAAGTACCAAAAGTACACTTTTTTACACATTTACCCCTTTCAAAAGTTTGACTTGGTACTTTTTGATCTTCTAAAATAAAAGTCATTCAAACTTTAAAGTTTAAAGCAAGATCTTCCAAGGAGAAAAAATGCTAAGAATACAGCTTTTAGGAAATTCCGTTTTTTTTTTGGGCAAAAATGTGTATTTTGGTACTTTTACAATCTCCGAAATAATGGTTCTAGAAACTTGAAATATTTGAAAATCTAAAATCTAATACTGTATCAACTAGCAAAAAAGTGATTCCGACAAAAGTACTTTTTGGAAAGTTTAAATTCTAAAAGGGTAAAATAAAGTACATATTTTGGTACTTTTTGTTAAATATTTTGGTAATTTTTCGATATTCCAAAATAATGATTAAAAAATCTTGATATGTAGAATGCTGTAGCAAAAAAATTAAGCTAGGAGAGTAAAAAATGTACTTTGGTACTTTTTCGAATTATTAAAATAATGGTCCTAGTAACTTGAAGCTTTAAATCAAGGATCGTATGCTAATCATAGTGAAGGTACCAAGTTGCACTAGATTTTTATTAACTTTTTAACTTCAAACTGAGTTTTAAAAGTCCTTGGAAATACAAAGATGCCCTTATTTTAATGGGGTAAACATTTGAGTATAATATCATTCAGCAGAAAAAACATTACCCAAAAGTACTTTTTAGAAAGTTTCAATTCCGATAGTGTAATTTGGTACTTTTTCGATATCTTCAAATAATATTCATAAAATCTTGATACATATGCAGAATGTAGGATCCCCTAGCGAAAAGAAAACCAAAAAAAAAACTTTTTTGGTAGGTTCGATTCTAATTAAAATTGTATTTAGGTACTTTTTCGATCTCCTAAAATAATGGTCCTAAAAACTTGAAATTTTTAAATAAAAATCTTAAGTAAATCAAATGAAGTTGCCAAGTTGTACCAGATTTTCATTAATTTTTTTCACTTCCAACTGTGTTTTAAAGTCCTTGGGAATACAAAGTGTAAAAAGTGTACTTTGGTACAGAAAAAACATTCCGACAAAAGTACTTTTCAGAAAAGGGTAAAATAGTGTATTTGGTACTATTTCGATCTCTTAACATAATAGTCATAAAATCTTGATAAATAGAATATATGCTCTTCCAGCGAAAAAAAACCTTAAAAAAACTTATTTGAAAGGTTCGATTCGTAGGGGGTTAAAAAGTGTATTTTGGTACTTTTTTGATATCCTAAAATAATGGTTCTAGAAACTTGAAATTTTGAATTAGAAATCCTAAGTAAAATGAAGGTGCTAAGTTGCACTAGATTTTTATTAGATTTTTCACTTCAAACTGAGTTTTAAAAATTCTTGGGAATACAAAAACTTACAAGTGTACTTTGGTACTTTTACAATAACCTAAAAAATGCTAATAGCGACTTGTAATATTGAAAAATCAAGCAGAAAAACAATTGTATAGTGTCTTCCGGCTGAGAAAAAAACATTCCGACAAAAAGTTCTTTTCAGAAAAGGGTAAAATAGTGTTTATGGTACTTTTTCGATTTCCTAAAAAATTACCATAAAATCTTAATATGTTAAATGTATAATCTTCTTGCGAAAAAAAATCATTTAAAAAAATCTTTGGAAGTTGCGATTCTACCAGGGTTAAAAATTGTATGTTGGTACTTTTTCGATCTCCGGAAATAATATGGTCCTAAAAACTTGAAATTTTTCAAGTGAAGGTGCAAAGTTGCACCAGATTTTCATTGACTTTTTCACATCCCAACTGAGTTTCTAAAGTCCTTTACCTTATTCAAATTCCGTGTAGTAGTCATTACACACTTGAGTAGCAGAAACATATCAATTTCATATTTTTCATCATATTTTTACTTCCATTTTTTTTTTTTTTTTTTTTCTTTATTATCTTAAGCATATGTTAGTTACAGGAAAGAACAAAACAAAAAGTGTATATGATGATAAACTTTTTAATACTCATGATATAAAATATTAGCAGACAGACAGACACATTCAAAACTACTTAAAAAGGGGAATTTAATTTGAACTTTAGAACAGACGATACTTGAAGTAGAAATGGCAGTTGGTATGGTAATGAAATATTCTTTTATATTTAAAAATTATAGTAAAATATAAAATTTCTAAAGAAATAAATTTGAATAATGAATTTTTGATAAAAAAAAATGATTTTTTCCTACTTCAACATATGAATATTAATTGAAATTAATTGCATTTTATAAACTCATACGTATTGGAAGGTTATAATTAAAAATTAAAAAAAAATTTCATGGAGAAAAATTTTTAAATACAGATTTTTTTTTTTTTTTTTTTTGATATTTCCCAGTTGGAAAATGTGTCACTGAGAAAATTTCCACAGGTTATGACAAATCATAGGCAATCCTTGATGACATGTCCTAACATTGTCAGCACTGAATGTTTGCTTTAAGAGTGTGGACAATTCCTCTAAGACGTCTAAAAGGAAATGTCTTCAGAATAGAAATTTGAATTTTAAATCTGGGCAACTCTTTAATTTCCAAGAAAAAGATGGAAATATTATCGACTTAATTAAAATAAAATCAAAATCTAACAAGTAGAATAAAAGTAATAAATAGACAAACAATTTTAAAAATAAAGTTTGGAACAAGTGGTAGGTGTGGGACTAATAAACTGGAGGTTCCAGGTTCAAATCCAGTTGGGACTAAAAATAGCGAAAAGTTTTTTCTAAATATGAGAAAGATAATTTATAAAGGAAAATGGATAAAAGTAAGAACTAAAGGAAATACGAAATTTTTTTGTATTTTCGCATGACCTATGTCAGACATTTCCCCAAAGAAGTCTTAGGTGACACGTCCCCAGAAGGTCAGCTCTGACCACTGCTGACTTTGAGTGAGGACATTTTGAAAATTTGTATGAAACTGTCCTCAACCCAGTACATAGAGATGTCTTGTGGATGTCAGGTGTGACTCTGACATGTCATCGTTCCTTCACTGAGGATGGCTCGAGGACGTTGCCAACTGGGTTCGTACAAAATTTTTTTTTCTGATTTCGAGGAATTTGTAGTATGGAAATTTTTTGTGTTGAAAAATTATCCGATTCTAAAATATTTTTAATTTTTAAAAATTTTTAGATTATAAAAAATCATAAAAAAAAGATTTGTTTACAAGTTCCGATTCCGAAAAGAACAAAATGGGCCAAAAAATGTACATTGCTACTTTTCCAAACTTTTAAAACTTGAAATTCGGAATGTAGATAATAACAAAAGTAGTTTTTAAAAAGTTTCGATTCTAGGGGCATAAAAGAGTATACTTTGGTACTTTTTCGATCTCCTAAATAATTTTCTTAAGACTTAAAAATAGCATACTTTGGCACTTTCCGATCTAGTGACAAAATGGTCACAAAACCATATGTAAAACCATTAAAAACATTTTTTGAAGTTCCGATTTAAAAAGGTTAACAAAGAGATAAAATTGGTTAGCTTGGTACTTTATCATTCTCCTTACCTAATGGCCCAAGAACCTTAAAATTTAGAATATAGGGTACTTTTAAAAGGTTTCGATTCAATGAGGTCGTACTCCTAAAAAATGGTCCTAGAAACTTACAGTTTGGAAGATAGGATCATCTAGCGATCATCTAGTAAAATAATACACATTGGTACTTTTTCGATCTCTTAGAGATAAAATAGTTTAGTTTGGTAATTTATCATTCTCCTAATCAAATGGTCCAAGAAACTTGAAATTTTTGAATACAATGTACTTTTACAAGGTTTCGATTCAATCTGGTCGTACTCCTAAAATAATGGCCCTAGAAACTTAAAAGTTGGAATATAGGATAATCTAATAAAATAGTGCACTTTGGTCCTTTTTGATATACTAAATCATTTTCCTAAAACTTAATACTGAGAATTAAGAATTCTTCATCGAAAAAAATCATTCGAAAACAAATTTAGGAATTTTCTATTCCAGAGTGTTTGGAAAGTAATTTTTACTTTGGTACTTTTTTTAATCTGCTGCAATAATGTTCATAAAAACTTAATATTTGGAATAAATAGGATTTTTAAGTAATTCTGATTCTAAAAGGTTAAAAAGGGGTAAAAATGTGTACTTTGATAATTTTTCGAACTCCTACAATAATGGTCCTAGAAACTGCTATCTATCAGACAAAACATTTCGGCAAAAGTACTTTTTAGAAATTATTCATTCTATGAGGGTATAATTGCATACTTTGGTACTTTCCGATCTACTTGCATAGTAATAAAAACCAATTATTTTTTTTTTTTTTTGGAAGTTCCGATTCTAAAAGATTAAAAACGAGATAAAATAGTCTAGTTTGGTACTTTTTCATAGTTTGGTATTTTTTAATTTTCCCAAGAAACTTGAAATTTGGAATATAGAGTACTTTTAGAAATTTTCGATTCAATAAGGGTGTACTCCTAAAATAATGATCCTAGGAACTTAAAAGTTGGAATATAGTATCATCTACCGGAAAAAACCTTTCAGCAAAAGTACTTTTTAGAAAGTTTCGATTCTATAAGGGGAAACAAGAGTACTCTAAAACTTTATCGATCTTCTGATATAATGGTCATAAAAACTTAAAATTTAGAATGTAGAGTCCTAAAAAATTTTAAGTTCCAAATCTTAAAGTTTAAAAACGGGAAAAAAGTACTTTGGTACTTTTTCAATCTCCAGAAATTAAATATTAGGAATATAGTGTCATCTAGCGGAAAAAACATTTCAGAAAAAGTACTTTTTAGAAATTGATACTAAACATGTGGATAAAATAGCATACTTTTATAATTTTCTGATCTTAAAAGCTTTATATTTAAAATGTAAAGTCCAGTTAAAAATTGAATAAAAAGTGGTAATTTTTCCATATCCTAAATTAATGGTTGCAGAAACTTGGAATAAAGGGTACTTTTAGAAAATTTCGAATCTATTAGGGCAAAATGTCAACCTCCTGATATAATGGCTTTACATTTAGAATGCAGAGTCCTCCAACAGAAAAACTCATTAAACATATTTTGAAAGTTCCGATATTAAAAGGTTAAAAACGGGAAAAAAAACTATACTATAGTACTTTTTCGATCTCTAAAAATACGAAATTTTATTTTGGAATACATATTTTGAAAAAATTCATCTTAGAAGTTCCGATTCCAATTAACTTAAAAACGTGGTACACAAGTGCACTTTGGTACTTTTTCGATCTCCTAAAATATGGGTCCTTAAACCTTGAAATTTTTAATCGATAATCTTTCAGCGGTAAAAATATTTTGGTAAAAGTACTTTATAGAATGAGGTTAAAATATAGTATCTTGGTACTTTTTCGATCTCCTGAAATGAAAGCGTCATAAAAACTTCATATTGGAAATGTAGAATCCTACAGCGAAAAAAACACTAAAAATCAAAATTTTACACAAAAAAAATATTTGCCAATCAGCGAAATTCATAGTATTTATGAACAAATACATACAGTAATAAATTTTTTCATTAAATTTTTAACTTTTTCATAGTATCTAAAATACTATGAAAAAGTTTTTAAGTATTATGAAAAAGTTAATAAATTTTATGAATTTGTTCATAAATACTATGAAAGTCGTTCATTGGAATTTTTTTTGTGTGTACTTTGGTAATTTTTTGGTCTCCTTAAATAATGGTCCAAGAAACTTGAAATTTGGAATGTATGATCCTTAAGCGGAGGAAAAAGTACTAAGAAAAACTGTTTTTTGGAAATTCCAAAAAATTTAACAGCTTTCACTTTGGTACTTTTTTGATTTCCTAAAATAACGGTCCTTAAGTCTTGACATTTCGAATCAAGGACATTCAGCGAAAAAAAGCTGAGAAAAACAATTTTTCGGAATCTCCAATTATATGAGGGCAAAAAAGGGTATTCAAAAGAGGCAAATTAGTACGTTTTTAAAACTGTAATTCGTAGGACCCTTAGAATCTCTAAATTTGACAAGTACCTACGATACTCCAGCAGAATTGACGTCATAAAAAAAAAAAATTAAAAAACTGTTTTTTTCGACTTTGCCACTTTTTTTTAACACTTTTTTAATTTTTTTTGTTTTTAATTTAAACTTCCTGGAATTTTTTTGATTTTTTTTAGAATTTTCCCATATTTTAATAAATTTTCGTGGTTGATGGCACCGCTTCATCATATTGATGACACCGCTTTATCATATTGATGACACCGATTCAACATCTTGATGACACGTTACATTCGACAAAATTTATGTAACATTTCCTAATATTTATGTAACTATTCATAAATATTTAGAAGATTCTTCACTCAAAAAAAAAAAAAACCTTGAAAAATGTCAAGAAAAGTTTGTAACTTTTTTTTGCTACCTCCTATTTGACAAGAATTCTGTAATTTTACAAGATTTTTACCAAGAATTCTGTAATTTTACAAGATTTTTACCAATAATTTTGTAATTTTACAAGCTTTTTACCAAAAAAATTTTAAATATACAATTTTTTTGACGCTATAAAACTTACAAGTAGGTTTCGTAACTTTACTAGAGTTTTTGCTACCTCCTATTTTACGACAATTTCTAGTAAACATTACAAGTTTTTTTTGTAATTTTACAAGCTTTTTACCAATAAAAATGTAAATTTACAACTTTTGTAAATTTACATAACAAGGAATTCTCGTGAATTTACTAGATTTTTTTGTAAAAAAAATTGGAAATTTGTAAAATTACAAAAAAAATGAAAAATTACAAAAAAGAAATGTAAATTTCGATCGAAAATTTTTTGGTTAAAAAAAAACTGTCAAATATTGGTAAAATGGGATTACGAGACTTTTTCTAGTAATTTGACAAGTTTTTGTGTTCTTTAAGTGTAGTGCAAATCAAACCGATTTTCTACAAAAAGACAGACGGACGGACATCGAAAAATTCTTAGATTCTAGGACATTGTTGAATCTAAAAACTTTCAGATTCTGAGGGATATTTTAGTTAAAAAAAATCTAAGAATTATTGTAAAAAAGTTCTCAGATTCTGAGAAATTTTTTTGTAGAAAATTATTTAGATTCTAAGACATTTTTGTTAAAAAAAAAAAATCAAATTCCAAAAAAAAAAAACGTATTGAAAAGTTTTCAAATTCTGCGGCATTTTTTTTTATTTTTTAACTATCTTTAATAATTTACAGTTTATCTAAAAAAAAATACTTAATGCAACATATGTTGCAAGGTGAACAATATGATTTATTTCACAAGACTCTAAAAATCAGCAAAACAAACAAAAAACACAAGCCTGAGAAAAAACAAGTAAAAAGGTTAAATTCGGCCTATCCGAATGTATGGATACCTTCCACAATGTCATAATCTTATTGCCAAAAAAAAAATTTACATATATTAAAAACCCTGCGGAACTTTTTTTTTTTGTAAAAAAAAATTTTGGTAAAAAAAATCCGCGGAAAAGTTTTTTTGGTAAAAAAAAATCGCGGAAAAATTTGTTTGGTAAAAAAAATCCGCGGAAAAATTTAATCCTATTAATTTTTGCCAAAAAAAAAAAAAAAATTTACATATATTAAATAATCTGCGGAAATTTTTTTTGTGGAAAAATTAGTTTGGTAAAAAAAATCCGCTGAATTTTTTTTTTTGTGAAAAAATCCGCAAAAAATTTGTTGGGATAAAAAAAATATGTTTATTCTCGTTTAAATACCTTTCGGTATTCAATTCTGTTCACATATGTCAAATGGCAACCGAATTAAAGCATTTTTTATTTCTAGGTTATGTTGAATGTACAAATATTTTCTAGGTGTCGTTACATTTTCGTTCATAACTTTTGAACCGCTAAACCGATATCGCTCAAATGCAATACCAAACTTCTCAAAGTAACAGCAAGTAAAAATTATAAGTTGCAGTCACGTTCGTGCAATATTTTCGCCGTGATCGTCATTTCCACAGACAGACGGACATTCACTTTTCAATAATTTTTATTGTTTATGGGGTCCTAGGCCAATATTTCGATGAGTTACAAATGGCATGACAAACTATAAGTTTGTCTTCTAAGTAGAAGGTACCAAAACAGTACTTTTTCTTACCTGAAACTTTTGTAAATATGACAGAAAGAATAAACTAAAATATAACGTCGTTGATATAAAAACCACGTATGTGGTGAAAACAAAAAACTTAAATTCTACTTATTTGTTTTTTGAATTTTTTTTTCTTCCTGTTCCAGTTTTGTGGTAAACTCCCAACCAATCTATATATGTGATCGTACCCATAAGATTATCCTGATACCAGAAAAAGACAAAAAAAAATTGGAAAAGCTTCACATATGTGCAAGTGCTTGTAGGTCTGTCGTCGTTATTGTAGAGTTTTTGTTTTTTGTAACAGTAGGCGGATAATATTTAATGTTTTCTAATGGAAAAACTTTGTAAAATTGTTTGTTAGTTTTACTAAGGAGTTTTGTTGGTGGTTTTTATTATTTCTTTTTTGTACAACTTATTACACAAAGTTTTACTTTGCCACATTTAGACATACATGCATTTTGTAAATGACACACGCATTGAGACATTTATAAACCGATTTAAAAAATGATAACCCTTTCCAGTGAGTTTTATTTACTCCCTTTTTAAATATGGTTTAAGAACAACTAGAATTTTTAAAATCTTTTAAAAGTTTCTTTCTGCATTTTATTTTTTTGTTTTACTGCATACTTTAGCTTTTGTAAGAATTGTCAATGTAACGATTTTTTAAGCAAATAATACTTAAGTACCATGAAAATGAAATGAGAAAAAATAACAAAAAGAATGATGAAATATTTAAGGATTGAACAAATAGTTTGTTAAAGAACGAATTCACTTATACCCTTTTGAAACGAATAAGAGGGTTATGTTCGACTGCTATGAAGACTTTATCTGACCTAGGGTTTCAAAATAACCGTTAAATTTTAAAACGCAGCGTCGAGTTTCCAAAACCGTTAGTTTTTGACGTTTTTAACTTTTGTTTTTGAAGAGTTAAACAATTTTCAACAGAAAACCTTCCAAAAATGGCAAATTTGCTGATAGAAGTGGCGCCCAAGAAGGGACCAGAATCTGAAAAAAGTTAACCAAGTATCCAGACAACAGCCAAAACGAATAAACATTTTTTATTAAACGTTCAATACTAATTCGTTTGATCTTATTTAATCAAAAAAGATTAATAAGCAAATGACGCCCAAGACTGGGCCCAAAACCGAATTGCGAAGCGAAAACACAGAAATCCATGCCATAGTGGGGAAAAAGTAAGAGACTAACGGTAGCCACTAAAACAATTCCAAACATTCAGTAACGATTCACTTTTGTTAACTGTTTATTTTTACTCAAAAGGTAGCGCCCAATCGGGGACCAGACACGACAGCTACCCAAATAATTAAAAAACTTATCAGCAAAGGTTTACAACCAACTTAGTCGTCTCATTCAATCAAAAAATAACATAAAAGCAAATGGCGCCAAAGATGGCGCCTGACTCTCGATGGCGAAGCTGAAACACAGCAACTACCGCCAAATGACTTAAAATTTTGTCAGCAAACATTGAGTAACAATTCACATCAGTTCTTTTTTTAATAAAAAAAACATCTGGTGGCGCCTAAAAAGATGAAATTCATTTAAAAATCGAGATAAAACTGAAATTTTGAACCCGACCAACTCAGATATCGATGAAATTTTGTTCATAGCTAAATTTGATCAAAACAAACAAACTCTCATTTTTAGAAATGACTGTTTTGCGATTTTTTGAGCGTGACACAGTGGGAACGTTTTCGAAAAAACGCGAAAATGGTCGAAAAGAGCTCCATTTAAACTACAATAACTCTGAATCGGCTCAACCGATTTCCATGATCTTGGTATCATTAAAAAGATATTTTAACAGGCTTTATGACACGTTAAAAAAAAAAAAAAAAAATACACTGTAAAAAATTTATAACAAAAAAAAATTTTAACTGACGAAAAAACCAAAAAGATCAAGGGTTTTTTTACAGTGTATTAATTTTTTAGAAAGGTTTATCCTTCATATATACCATATCAAAAAATAAAAATGGGTTCTTTGTTAGTTTTTTTTATATAATTTTTTAAGTAGTGTCACTTCTAGTAATTTCCCTTATATTTTATAACAAAAAAAAATTTTAGGTAACGAAAAACCAAAAAAGATCAAGAATTTTTTACAGTGTATTACTTTTTTAGAAAGGTATTTCTCTCACCTATAACATATCCAAAAAGTAAAATGGGTTCTTTTTTATTTTTTTTATATAATTTTTTAAGTAGTGTCACTTCTAGTAATACTTACCGAAAGTTTTCGAAATAATTCGAATAACAGCGAAAATATCTGGTCACATTCACAAAATAGTTCAACAATTCTAACATTTTTTAAATGTTTACAAATAAAAAACCATCAACAATTGTTTATATTATTTGCCACGTTTTTATTAATTTGTGTTTTATTTTATTTAAATTTTTTTTAAGTTAATTATTTGTAAGAAATTTTGCGCTGCTCAAAT
Source organism: Pegoplata infirma (assembly GCA_963921195.1). Taxonomy (NCBI): domain Eukaryota; kingdom Metazoa; phylum Arthropoda; class Insecta; order Diptera; family Anthomyiidae; genus Pegoplata; species Pegoplata infirma. The sequence goes on along the minus strand of OY992539.1, from coordinate 208,424,965 downwards.
TTGGCACAGTCAGAATATCTGCGCACATGTACAAAAGTTTCATTTATCGGAATGAATGAATGAAAGCCTTGAGTTCCTGTTATAGTTTTAGCTTCTTCATATCTTGAAAATAGCTTTTCTTTAACGTTGTTGTATTCGTCAGCATCTGCGTAAGCAACTTGTATGGTGGTCTTATATGTTTCTGATGCCCAGTGATAGAGTTGCCTCGTTGTCTGGATTTCATTTTTATTTGCAATACTATAATTTCGAGCACCTCTCTTCAATGTTCCTCCGATTCCATCACATGCAGATTTTCCGTGACTGGTAGCATAAAAGTGCCATTCAGCGTCAATCCCAAAATCAGATTTGTGATGGCATAAATTAATGAAGTTATATTTATTTTTATATTGTGCTCCTGCACCATCTGATACGTAAATGATTTTATTAATATTGTTGGTTATATTGGCCTTCACGAACTGTACCATTTTTGAAATATATAGATGAACTGCTATACTATCATGGGTATTGCAATCAGATATTATGGCGAAGCTTTTATGAGTTAATTTATCGTTATCTGAAAATAAACAAACAAAGGAAAAAAACAAATAAATAAAAATTATTAAATATTTTGATGAGTGTGGATGGATGTGTTTACTAATACCAAAATATTAAAATAATTACCTTTGTAATAAATAACGAACGGATGTATTGTAGCCTGATCATTATTCCAATGGTATCCTTGCACGGCATCTTGTACAAGAAATGCATAATTTTCAGCAAAGTCCATTTGAATTAACATTTCTCCTGATAACAGCGCCGCTCTTTTATTGCTGATAAATTCAGATTGTCGCTTTGCTATGAAATGATGCGGAATCAGAACTTTGATGTGTTCAGTAAAATCGCTGACAAATGATTCTGGGTTGGTGGTTAACGTTTCCAGAACACATCTAATCGTTGTATTCCACTTTTTGTATATTATTTCTTCAGTTTGGTTATTTTCAAAATGTTTTAGCATATGCGTTTTCAGATTATTTAAATTTTTAAAGCAGTGACCACACATTGAAACGCAACACTCGCTTTTTTCTATGTCACCATTACAAACAACGAATTTGAGAACATCTTTGTAATCGGTAAATGTGCATTCTCCTTCAATACAAATTGATTTTAAGCCACTTTTTTCAAACATCAATTTCATATTCTGATGCAATGTGCATACACAGATATTTTGCTGGTTTCCAACTCCAAGTTTTATACAATTTTTTGGCCTTAACATTGTAAATTTTGTAAAACCCACTTTGGCCAAGGGATGTTTTTTTTTTAAATTCGTAGTAAGATTCGCGTAGTGAAGATAACATCAGTCTTTTTTGAACTTTTTCACGTAAGTTTCCTTGTTTAACAGTAATTGAATCTTGCGATCCAGGCATCATTCGGCTAATTTCATCATCTTCATAAAATAACTTGACTGTGCTTAGAGTTTCGGTTGGTAAGCTACGTCTGCTCATTTTAAAAAGATTGATATCTGCAAACTTCGTTTTATTCCTTTGGATATCTTTACTTTTTTTGATACAATCGTGAGATATATCATCCCCAAAACGATCTTTAATTTCTGCGTGACTCATATTGATTGGTAAGAGAGATAAAAGTTTTTGCTTTTCCAAAAGATTTGAGCTGTTCTCTATTTGATATTTGATGTTTTCCAAAATTTCTTCGTAAATGGCTTTGACGTTTTCAAGTTGCGCTGACAAATCAGATAATGGATCAGCTCCAAGTGAATCTGCTATATTTTCGAAAATTTGCAGTGATTTTCTATTTCTGTATGCATCTCGTTTCATATATTTCCTTTTAAGAGGCGACATTTGGTTTGGTAGATGAGGAATAATATGATCATTTATATTTTCAATGACTTCCGTCCTTTCGATGTTTGCAATACGGCTGGTACAAGTTGGAAGTTCATTCAATTCTTCGCTAATTTCATTGCTGGGCGTTGTTGGTAAATAATTTGAGACTTCATTCTGCTCCACGTTGGATTCATTACGACTGCGAGCTTTTCTCAGTGTATTCCGGCAAGTTTCGCAAATACGGCTACAATGAATGTTGGCGACAGCTGAAAAATATTCAATTATATTTGCAGCCTCGTTTTCACTTATTTTACGAAGCGAAGCGCAACACTTATTAGATATTTTTATGCATCTGTACTTATTGTTTGAATTCATATTCACTCAATTTTTTAAAATATACGCGTAAAAATTGTAATGGGATATCTTGGCTTCTCGAAACTGTTTATAATTATGAATTTCGGTACGTTCATCAGGTGCAATTATATAGCATTTTTTAAGGCAAGCAAGAACTTTTTGCGGTTAAAACATATTCATAATTTTCCTGGGACAATGTTTATTTATTTTACCTGTTAACCCTTCGTCAGGTACATATTTTGAGTCCTTAGTTCTGGCCAGACCCCTATACATTTACATGCATTTGTATGGAAATAAGGGCTGTTTGCCGTTAAATTTTTTACTAAGAAAGGAAAATATTTGTTATATTTTGTGTTTCTATTTCTTTTTACTATGTTATTAGCTACCTGAGGAAGAAAAAATAGACCTGAAAAAATCTTTGGAATGAAAAGGGCAACAATTTTTTTGTTCTATATATATTTCTCTTTATTATGGGTAAAGTAATAAATGTTTATGACAAAATAGAAAATTATTATGAAGAATACATTGATTTTTTTATTCAGAATTTTGCGGAATTACTAGAAGTGACACTACTTAAAAAATTATTAAAAAAAAAAATAAAAAAGAACCCATTTTACTTTTTGGATATGTTATAGGTGAAGGAAATACCTTTCTAAAAAAGTAATACACTGTAAAAAATCCTTGATCTTTTTTGGTTTTTCGTTACCTAAAATTTTTTTTGTTATAAAATATAAGGGCAATTACTAGAAGTGACACTACTTAAAAAATTATATAAAAAAAACTAACAAAGAACCCATTTTTATTTTTTGATATGGTATAGATGAAGGATAAACCTTTCTAAAAAATTAATACACTGTAAAAAAACCCTTGATCTTTTTGGTTTTTTCGTCAGTTAAAATTTTTTTTGTTATAAATTTTTTACAGTGTATTTTTTTTTTTTTTTTTCATAAAGCCTGTTAAAATATCTTTTTAATGATACCAAGATCATGGAAATCGGTTTAGCCGATTCAGAGTTATTGTAGTTTAAATGGAGCTCTTTTCGACCATTTTCGCGTTTTTTCGAAAACGTTCCCACTGTGTCACGCCCAAAAAATCGCAAAACAGTCATTTCTAAAAATGAGAGTTTGTTTGTATTGATCAAATTTAGCTATGAACAAAATTTCATCGATATCTGAGGGGGTCGGGTTCAATGCATCTCGATTTTTACATGAAATTCATCAAAAGTGTACAAGAAGATTAGCAGAAACACAAAAACAACTGTCGGAAATTTCACCCAAAAATAACGAAAGTTACTATAACGATTAAAAAAATTATCCGCTAACGTTGACCTCAATTTAGTCGTCTGGTCTTATTTAATCAAAAAATTATATGGATGCAAATGGCGCCCAAGCTAGGGCCAGACTGCTTATCACGTATTAGAAACACAGACCCCTTTCAAAAAGGTAAATTAGGAAGAAACTCAAGGTAGAAACCTACACGATTTAAAAATGTTTTGGCAAACATTAGGTAACGAATCATTCAGCTGCACGATTCAGTGTGGACAGACTATTTCAAACATACTTAGTAGGGAAATCAAATTCTAGATGATATCTAGTACTCTGTAAAAAGCCTAATTTTTTAAAAAAATTTTAAATTGTTCAACTTTTCAGAAGATGTTATAACAAACTCAATCTGCCAGGCTTATTTTTTTAAAAACGAATGTGGCGCCCAATGCGGGCCCCAACTCAAAAACTACAGCCAAGGAGGAAAATGCCGAAAAATCTCGCCGTAAGTACCAAAACGAAAATAAAATGCCATAAAATGGCGATTGCCCAACCCGACTCCGAATACCGACAGTTACTATAACAATTAAACAATTTATCCGCAAAATTAGTCGGTTGGTCTTATTTAATCAAAAAATTATATGGATGCAAATGGCGCCCAAGATAGAGCCTGACTCTTGATCGCGAGGCGAAAGCAGCAACCACCGCCAAAGAGTAAAAAGCTGAAACGAATCTAAGGAGCCACAAAAATGGCTTAAAATTTTGTCAGCAAACATTGAATAACGATTTACATTAGTTCTTTCTTTTTAATCAAAACGGAACAACTGGTGGCGCCTTAAAACTACCCCAGCAGCTAAGCATAAACACAAAAACCACTGTCGGAATTTTCACACAAAAATACCGAAAGTTACTATAACGTTGACCTCAAATTAGTCGGTCTTATTTAATCAAAAAGTTATATGGATGCAAATGGCGCCCAAGCCAGGGCCTGACCTATCATGTATCAGAAACACAGAAAACACGCTTTCAAAGAGGTCAAGTAGAAAGAAACTCAAGGTAGAAACCTAAACGATTCAAAAATTTATCAGCAAACATTAGGTCACGATTCATTTAACTGCACGATTCAGTGTGAACATATATCAAACAAACTTAATCAGGAAAACAAATTCTAGCAACTAGTACTCGGTAGAAAAAGCTTAATTTTTTAAGAATTTTTCAATTCTTCAACTTATCAGAAGATGTTACACTTAAAATATTTTGTAAGTAAATTCAACTGAAAAAACATTTAAAATAATCGTTTTTCCTTTTAAAAAACGGACTACTTAAATTTCACTTGAAACAACATACTTTTTCAGTTATTTTTAAACGTTAATAAATGACTAGACATTCCGTAAAAACAAATGATATTTCAGTTATTTAAACTGTTTACAATTTTTTATTTTGTGGAGTAAAAATATTTTTTTTTGAATAACAAACTACAAAAACCGTACTTCTGTAAAATTATACGGAATAATCAGTCAAAAATAATTTAACTGATAAAAACATTTTTCCGTAAATTTTTGTAGTTTATTGTTTTAACAACTGCATAAATCTTTCAATAATTTAGTTTTTTTGAAAAATAAACGAAAAAACGTTTAAAACAACTTTACCGAATAACTTTTTGAACAACCGTAAATAGTTACTGTAAAACTTTTCTAGGTGTATGATAAACTCAATCTGCCAGGCTTATTTTTTTATTATTTTTTTTTTGGGGGGGTCATAGTGATTGGGGGGGCAAATTTTCTCTCGAATATGTGTTAAAAAATTCATTCTTATGATTTTTGCATTAAAGAAATGCAAGTTTATCATAAACCTTATAATTTTTTTTTTTATTCTACGTTCATAAAAGGGGGGCGGATCGAAAAAACTACATTTTCTACTTCTCAGGGTCCAAATGCAGGATTTTGAACTTTTTGTAGCATAACAATGTTGCATTTGTTAAAAAAAAAATACAAAAAATCATGTAAAAGAGTTATATTTTTCAGAGGTTGGTTTAGTTCTTTAAGGGGGAACTTTTTTCCCCTGGTCCGATTTTGCCCATTTCCAAACTTAACCTGCCTAGAACATAAGACATATTCGTGCTAAACTTGAGGAGTCTAGCTCTTTTATTTTGGACTGTATCGTGTTAACTACAGACGGACGGACAGACAGACAGACGGACGGACGGACATCGCTAGAATGTCTTAGAATCGATCACTGATTAATAATATATATACTTTATGGGGTCCCCGACCGATATTTCGATGCGTTACATACGGAATGACAAAGTGTGTATACCCCCATACTGTAGATGGAGGGTATAAAAATGAATGTGGCGCCCAATACGGGGCCCAACACAAAAACCATAGCCAAGGAGGAAAAAGCGAAAAATTGCCGTAGGTACAAACACGAAAAATAAAACATAATCAAATGGCGCCCAAGCCGGGTTCGATTCCAAAACCACCACAAAAAGGGGAAATAATTTTGGGATAAAAAAAGTCATTAAAAATTTGGCGAGCCTCGGTGTGAAGTATTAAAGATTAAACAAATAATATTGGAAAACACGACTTTTTAACCCTATCGAGTATAAACAACTGGAAATCTTCTAGTTGGCTGTGACGAACTTTTCAACTTACCTAAAGTTTCTCGATAACCGACAAATTTTTAAACCGCAGTGTCGGTTTTTCGAAACCAATTGTTTTTGGTTTTCATTTTTAAAAGAGAAGAATTTTTTTTTTAATTAATAAAGAAAAAGCTCTAAAAATGTGGCGCCCAAAAAAGGACAAGAGCCCAAAAGTAAAACAAAACTAACTACAGCAGCCATAACTATAAAACAGTGTTTCAGTAAACGTTGACTACCAACTCAATCGGCTGGACTTATTTAATCAAAAAAGAAAATACAAGCAAATGGCGCCCAAGACGGGGCCCGACACTTGATCGCGAAGCTCAAACACAAAAACAACCCTAAATGAGGAAAAATCGCAAAGTTTAGTCCTCAAATGTTTATTAATACCACAAACGGCTGGGGTAATTTAATAAAAGCAAGTGTTAAATTCAGCTGTGTCCAATCTTTGATACCCTCCAACATAAAAAAAAAAATATTATAAAAATTGGCAGGATTTTTTTTTGCTGGCGACGATGGGGGACACCTTCCTCCTCACAATATATGTTGACAAATAGACAAATTAAGCGGGGTTTGCACTTAATTAATACAGTTTTATCATTATTTATATCCACGCCCCCAAAAAGGGTCGGGCTGGAAAAAATTGTTTTCCAGGTCTTTTTGATTTAAGCGCAGGTCGATGAACTTCACATGACATAAAAATATTTCGTTTATTAAACAAATATACATACAAAAAAAACATGTAAAATAATTTTTCTGCGATAGTTTTAGTTTTTCTTGAGGAACTTTTTTCTCTCTTGTCCGATTTTTCCCATATAGGAACTTGACCAGCCTATTATATCAAGATATATTCGTGCCAAACTTCAGTGGTCTAGCTCTTTTGACTTCCACTGCATCGGGGTTTCTACAGATGGGCGGACGAAGGAATAGAGGGATGGACATCGCTAGAATGTCTTAGAATCTATCACTGATCAATAATATATACTTTGTGGGTCCCCGACTTATAATAAAATCCAATAACGTGGATGGAGGTCAAAAAAATATCCTAGCAAAAATCGGCGACTTTACGACTTAAAAATTTATCAGCAAACATTGAATAACGATTCAAGCAGGACACTGATTCCAGGACTCGGTGGAAAAATAAAAAACACCTATTCTAGTTTCAACAGAGTACTAAAGAAGCATAATTTTGCAGCTTATTTGCCAACGCTGAGTATCAATTCAATCAACTTGGCACATTTAGTTTAAAAAGAAAATTTAGGCAAATGGCGCCCAGTCTGGCGCCCGACTCCAAATCACGAAGCACAGAAACCGCCGCAAGAAGAGGTAAAAAAAGAAAAAAATCACGGCAGCAATTAAACCGAGTCCAAATCTCATCAGCGAACATTGACAATAACCATTCACTTAGTAATCAAATTTTACTCAAAAGGAGGAAGTGGTCGAATAATGGGAATAACAACTGCAAGGTTTGGGGATGGAGGGTGTGGGCTGGAAATTAATGTCTGCATTTCTATCCAAGCGCATGTAACTTTTACAATTTTCAAAGGATTTTTTTTAATTACTGCTTACATTCTTTGTAATAGATCAGACTTGAAATTAAAATCGGGATATATATTTTTTTTAATTTACAAATTCAAAATTGTCTATATATCGACTATAAGCTTCTAAGGCGACAAGCAAATTGAAAAATGTTTTATGTAGAATTGTTAAAAAATTTAATTGTTTTTAGTTGAAAGCCAAAAAAACTTAAATCAACCAATTTGGTCCGGAGATAATTCTATTTAAGTAAAACAATTTTTTTTAAAAGTTGAAAATTTGAAAAATTAGCAATATCAGGAAAGCTGTTTTACTATTGAAATTTTGGACTTAACTTTTGGATTCAGTACGAGATTTTACGTGGAATATAAATTGAAAATGTATCAATGCAATCGGCAGGGCTTAATTTGTAAAAATGACGCCCAGAGCAGGGCTCTAATCTGAATCGCGAAACTAAAACACATAAAACACCTACAAAAGGGAAAAGTCATTTCCGAAAACACTTTCTAAAAAAATGTATCAAGATCTAAGTTCCGGGCACAGTTTTTAAATTTTAAAAATTTCTTAGAATTAAAGAACTTTCGAAATCTGTACAAAAATGTTACAAACCGTCCAAAAAATATAAATGTGCATCATTTCTTGAAAGTAAATTATCAAAAAGTACTTAAACTTTGCCTTTTGCCTAGAATAATTTTTTTTCTGCCTTCTTTATATTTTTTTTTTTTTTGTAATTTTCAGTTCTGTTTGTCTTATTGTTTCAAAGAACCCGAAAATTTCTTTAGAAATAAAAAAAGAACATTCTTTGTTTAAGTGTTTTAAGTGGTTTTATAGTTTCTTTTTTTTCGTTTTGAAATTTCTACAATTTTTTTTTTCTTGTATAAATACTTTTTAATACCAATACTTTGTCAATTTTTTTCAATTTATACTTTTTTTAAACAAATCAATGTAAAAGTAATGTTACAAAAAAAAAAAATTATACAACTATAACTTGATTTACAAGATTATAGCAATACTGATCAAATCAACCCTGAAAACTGAAACTCAAATAAAAAAAATATTTTTTAAATCAGAATAATTTCGCAAGAAAAAATGCAAACACTTTTTTGAAAAGCTTTAATAAAAAAGTTTTCATTAAAGTTTAAATAAAAGTTTTTATTTAAACTTTTATTTAAACGCTTTTAATAAAGCTTTTAATAAAAATTTAGTAAAAGCTGTTATAAAAACTTTTATAAAAGTTTTTTTAAAAGATTTATAAGGTTTCATAAAGGCTTTAGTATAAGGTTTTATAAAAGCTTTAGTATAAGGTTTTATAAAAGGTTTAGTATAAGGTTTTATAAAAGCTTTAGTATAAGGTTTTATAAAAGCTTTAGAAATTTTTTTTTTGCAATACTGATAAAAACGCACTAGTTTAGAAACGGAACTCAAATAAAAAAAAATATTTTTTTAAAAAAGAATTATTTCGCAAGAAAAAGAGCAAAACACTTTTTTGAAAAGCTTTAATTAAAAAGTATTTATAAAAGCTTTATAAAAGATTTATTAAAATCTCTTATAAAAGCTTTAATAAAATCATTGATAAAAGCTTTAGTAGTTTTAATAAAAGCTTTATAAAAACTTAAATAGTATAAGGTTTTACAAAAGCTTTAGAAAAATCTTTTAGATACTGAAAACGCACTAGTTTAGAAACGGAACTCAAATAAAAAAAGCATTTTTTAAAAAAGAATTATTTCGCAAGAAAAAGACCAAAACACGTTTTTGAAAAGCTTTAATTAAAAAGTATTTATAAAAGTTTTAATAAAAGTTTTTATTAAAGCTTAAATAAAAGATCTAATTAAAGCTTTTGTAAAATCTTTTATTAAAGCTTTTGTAAAAGCTTTAATAAAAACTTTAGTAAAAGCTTTATAAAAGATTTAGTAAAATCTCTTATAAAAGCTTTAATACAATCTTTTATAAAAGCTTTAGTAAACGATTTAATAAAAGCTTTAGAAAAACTTAAATAAAAGCTGCCTGTAAAAAAATAAATAAAATATCAGTTAAAGCTTTATTAAAAGTTTTAGTTAAAGCTTTCATTAAAGCTTTGTTAAAAGTTTAAGTTAAAGCTTTTATTAAAGTTATGATGAAATCTTAAATAAAAGCTTGAAAGTTAAACAAACCCTTAGCTAAACAAGGTCTATATGTCCTTTTACTTCCTCTGTATGTTTATTTATCCACTCCCAAGGCATTCAAAGAGTTTAAGTATATAATGAATGTATTTGTTAGTAGTTATGTTGTTACTTTGTTTTTCAAACAAACAAACAAACAAACAGAAAAAAAATCTAAGAAAATCAAAACAGAATTTGCCTAAAACAATTTTTGTTCACTTACTTGCTACTTAGAGCTTAAGGATTTATAGTGATTTGCCATTTTTTTTTTTTTTTTTTTTCGATACTTACAAAGACTTCCTTTTAGTAAAGATATTTAATGTATTTTAATATGCCAGTATAAGCAAAATAACTCTGGCATTAAATCATCAGTAATTGACACATCTCTCTTAGTATGAAAAAAGCTTTAACATAAGAGAATTTTCAATTTGATAAACAAATCATTTTAAGTGATTTGCTATAGCAAAGGAATAAGTTAGAATTACTTAATTAAATGAATTTGGGAACTAAAAGCTTTTGTTTGTATGTTGAAACTGAAATATATAGCTTAAAAATAATTAAAGCTGCAATAACAAAATTGATTTCTTACAAAACGTAATTTACAGGCTAAAAAAACGCGATAAGGTTGGCTAAAGCTTTAATTAAATATTTTCAAAAGCTTTTTATAAAAGCGTTAATAAAATATTTTCAACAGCTTTTTATAAAAGCTTTATGAATTTTTTTATAAGAGCTTTTTTGAAATATCTGGATTCCAAGTTATCACGGTAGAGAATGGATTTATATATAAAAGCTTTTGTTTAAAGATTAAATCCCTAAAAAAATCCTTAACTAATTCGTAAATCTTTGATGAAATAAATATAAAAGCATCTTTGAGCCATAAAACTAAAAATACAATATTTTAATAGTCTTAAGAAAATCTATTCACATATCTGTTACTTATATTTTATAACCGCTACGAGAGTGTTTTTTATAAATTATATTCATATGTGGGTGTATTTATGAGGATAACGATATTTATTTGTGAATGCTACATTAGAGCGACAGTTTTTTGAATGGCAAAAAAGTTTTTCTTCCAATTTTTAATGTTCGCGCAATATTTTGTGCTACTAGGCCTAAAATAAAATTTGAGACCAATCGAATTTAATTAACCACGGTGATCTATGATTTTTTCTACGTTCAAGAAATTTTTTAAAAAAAAAATTCAAAATTTTTTTTCCTTTCATACAGCTTGAGACAAGCTTTCATTTAAAACCAATTTGAACCAAATCCGATCAGTTCAACCCGTGGCACTTATCCATCAAAATTTTGACTTTTTAGAAAACTCTCACCAAAAACTTAAAACTTGAGCTTTTTTTAATTTCTTGAATGTTGGAAAAACCCACCCTGTTTGCAAAATTTCGATAAATTTTAAACGTCGACATCTCAAAAACAGATCGACCAATTTCGAAAACAATATTATACTCGTTTTCCAAATATCACTATTTTAAATTTGCTAAAAATGGCGGTTTTTTCCTACGGTATCGAAATTTTAAATAAATCTGCAAAAAAAAATTTCCTCGACCCTTTTAAAAAGCTTGGTACAAATTTTTATTTTAACTGAATTTGAGCTAAATCCGATTATTTAACACATGGCTCCCTTCGATCAAACTTTTGACTTTTTAGAAAAACTTTACAAAAAGCTCTAAGCTTTGATTGAAGAGCGCCACTGGTTCAAATGATATGATTTAGATCAAATTAAGTTTTAACGAAAGTTTCTCTCAATATCTGTAAAATAGTCAATGGAAAAAGATTTTGAGATTTTTTAAAGAAATTTTTTGAACGTCGGAAAAACCCCCCATTTTTGGAAATTTTTTGACAAATTGCAACTGGCGATATCTCGAAAACCATTTGAACGATTTCCGAAATTTTTTGATGCTCGTATCCAGCATGTCGAAGGTAATAAAAATAATGTATCGATTATCAAAGAAATTCTAAAATCAGGCCAACGGTATTCGAATATCGTTATTTTAAGATTTCTAAAAATCGCGGTTGTTCCAACGGTCGAGAAATTTAAAAAAAAAAAAAATTTTCCTCGACACTTTTAAAAAGCTTGATACAAATTTTTATTTAAACTGAATTTGAGCTAAATCCGACCAATTTAACCATGGCTCCCTTTGATTAAACTTTTGACTTTTTAGAAAAATTTTAAAAAAAGCTCTAAACTTTGATTGAAGAGCACCACGGGTTCAAAAAGTCTGACTAAGATCAAATTAAGTTTTAATGAAAGTTTCTCTCAATATCTGTAAAATAGTCAATGGAAAAAAATTTTGAGATTTTTTTTTTACCGTAGGAAAAACCGCCATTTTTGGAAATTTCTTAACAAATTTCAAATAGCGATATCTCGAAAACCCCTTGACCGGATTCTGAAATTTTTGATAATTGTATTTAGCATGTTAAAGTTAATAAAAATAGAGTATCGATTATAAAAAAAATTTTAAATCGGAAATTTGCAAAAATGTTTTTTTCTTCTACGGTCAAGAAATTTAAAAAAAAATCTCAATAATTTTTTTCGTCGAGCCTTTCAAAAAGCTTGATACAAGTTTTTATTTAACGAAATGTGAGCCAGATCCTCTCATTTTACCCATGGCTCCCTTCGATAAAACTTTTGGCTTTTAGAAAAAATTTACAAAAAGCTCTAAACTTTGATTGAAGGGCGTCATGTGTTAAAATAGTCTGATTCAGATCAAATTAAGTTTAAAAAAAGTACGTGTCGAATTAATTTTCGTTCTGAACAACATATCAAAAATTCATGAAGATCCAGGGAGTCTCCTTGTTATTAAAATAAAAATTTGTTCGGACATTTCAAATCGGACGAAAAACGTTACTGCCATACAAACAATGTCACTCTAATGCTGCATATATGTCTGTGTGTTTGTAGTTGTGTATAAAATAGAGAAGTTTTTTTAAAAGGGTAATGTGGGGTACAGTCGCCACCAGAACTTGCAAAAGCTCTAAATTTACGAAAGCTTATTAATACTAATAAACTTTAATTGGTAATGTTTTTGATCATCTATCTATAACACCTTTATCGTTGTCAATTTCATTGAGTTTTTTGTGGTCCCCCTTTCTACCCTATATACACATATATTCACCTCCATTTTAATGCACATGTCCTGCTATAAACTTTACGATAATCGCATGTACTCTACAAATAAATGAAAAATTCGTGTGTGAGTAATAAAAAACAAAAAAAAAAAAAAAAAGATACGTTAAAACTCGTATAGTGAATAGAATAAAGTTAAATAAAAATCCAGCACAGGAAGCAGCTCTACTAAGAAACAACCTTTAAAAAATTCAGCATCCAGAATTTCGTGAAAGTCCAACAATTTATATGATTTCGTTGTTGTTTTGTTCTCTTTTTTTTTGTATTATTATCATTTCACATGCTGAAAATTATTTAAAATTCTATGGAGCCAAATTGGGGGCAGAACAGTAGGAGGAAGATAAAATTAAAATTGAAACATGAAAATTGTTGAAAAACAAAAAAAAAAGTAAAATACCAGTAGTACCCATGCAACATACAAATGTTTATATTTGTAGGTGAAAACCTCAAAACAACAACTATTGTGAATTTGGCAACAGCCAAGTAAGAGTATATAAAAAAAAAAATTGAAAAGGTGCAAAGTGTAAATGTGTGTGTGTATTTTTTTTTTAATTGAAATTTCAATTACGCATATAATCACATACATATACCAGAAGTATCCACACTTACACACACACAGTCCACCAACATAAACTCGAAAATTTCAAACAATATACAAAATAAAAAAAAAAACCCATAGCCACTCGCATACATAAAGTTGGGACTGTTTATGAATTTTTACGGTGGGCCTCTAAGCATTTTCTTATATAAAAAAAAATAGTGATAAATTTAAGATTTTTTTTTTATATTAAATTGTCAAGAATCTCACTTAATGTATATGATGTATTAAGGTTTTTAACACAAAATATCTTCAGGACTTTTTTTACGAAAAAAGTTTTATCGGATAAATTCTCATAGATATAAAAGCATTTTTCTAAGTTCAATGCAGTATTTTTAAAAAGCTTTCAATATAATTTAAAAGCTTTTGTCGTAGATGAAGAAGATATTTTTTTAAAAAAGCTTTATTAAGAAAAGCTTTTATAAAAAGCTTTAAAGCTTTTAAAGAAAAGCTCTAATAAAAAGCTTTTATAAGTACATTTTTATTAAGAAAATTATTATAAAGAAAAGTTATTTTGAAAACAGGCGACAACCTTTCTTAATTTGTTTGTAGTTTAAAAAAGTTTTTTTTATAAGTTCATATAAAACTGTTTATGTAAGGTTTTCTAAAGATTATGTTTATACCACACTTTTGTAAAATTTATTTTTTGTTTTCCTACGGTCCACTATGGTTCCAAATCAATTTTTTTTGGCATTAATTCCAAAAATGAAGCAAAGTCGCTAGATTTGAATCTGGAATGCTTTTTTATCTCTTAACGCAATTAAAGAACGAATTTCAAAAAAATTAAAAAAAAAATTTTTTTTGGGGAATTTTTTTTTTAACTTTTTTTTTTTTTTTGGAAAAAAAATTATCAACCATAATATATTTCTAGTAGTCAGTTAGCTCGGCTAAAGTCAAAAAAATTATAGTTAAAAAAAATTTTAAGATGTGTCCCGCAAAAAACCGAAAATTTTGCCGAAATTTGTGATAAACTCAAATGGCAATTGTGAGAGTTTGCCGAAAAATGCTGGCTAGATGTTAATTTTAGTATTAAATAGACCATCTAGAAAACACTTTCACATTTAAAGACTCATGCAAGTTCGTGCCCAAACACAACTTTTTGTCCACGAAAGATATAGGCTATTTTGGCTTCAAAATCCACACAACTGCAACCCCCAAGAATAACGCCAATGATGCATGGTATTACAAATTGGAGTTTTTAATAAGAACTACTTTCCTTGGGCTTCAGTTTTCCTTTTTAGCCTTTTTATAATTTTATTTTTTCCCATTTGCTGTTAGTATAATTGTAATATGGTTTTGATCCCGATTTAATAATACGCCTTAAAACTATCAACTTTGAAACCCTGGCAGACTGACAGTATTGCCATCAAAATTTTTTTATTATACTTTCTTAATGGCTTATACTGTATACAGACTAGCGTGATTTTAAAATCACCATGTGATTTTCCTTTGAACAAAATCACATAGTGATTTACAAAATCATCTCAAATTGTACTAGCATAAAGAAAAATTGCAAAATCATCTCAACTTACCATGGTAAGTTCTTGTAGTGTGAACATGGCCTTAAAGTGTTGCCATTGAAAAACTGTATAAGCTTTTGGAAATTTGTTAAATTTTTTTTTTTTAATTTCTGCCAAAAAAAAATGCATTTGGAACCATAGTGCGGTCAAGAAATTTTAAAAAAATCTCCAAAAAAAATTTTCCTCGACCCTTTCAAAAAACTTGATACAAATTTTTATTTAAACTGAATTCGAGAAAAATCCTATCGTTTTACCCATTGCCTCCCTTCGATCAAACTTTTTACTTTTTAGAAAAAATTTTACAAAAAGCTCTCAACTTTGATTGAAGGGCACCATGTGTTAAAATGGTCTGATTTAGATCAAATTTAGATTTAACGAAAGTTTCTCTAAATATCTGTAAAATAGTCAATGGAAAAAAATTTTGAGATTTTTTTTTACCGTAAGAAAAAGCTCCATTTTTGGAAATTTTTTCCAAGTTTCAAATAGCGATATCTTGAAAACCGTTCGACCGATTTCTTATAAAATTAGTTTTTTTCAAATTGTTTAAAAGTTTTTTGAGCTATTAGGGTTAGGGTTTTTAGATTTTATTCAAATCATTTGTCGTGGATTTATAAAATCTTTAATTCAAGGTTTTGGTAAATATTTTTTCACACAGAAAGAATTGAAAACGAATTTCAATCAACAAAAACGTGAATTCAATTAATTTTTTAATTGAAACTCCTCCGATGAAAAAAATTGTTATATCAATCATCAAATTGTAGGTGATTAATTGATTTTTTTTTATCAAATTTTTTTTGGAAAAATTTCACAAATGCTTTAATATTTAACACCACACTTTTTTAATAATAATAAATGATGTTTTAAGAAAATATAAGATTTCCCTGCATTTTTATTGCGCTTAAATTATTTCCACAAAGGACGCTTCAATCAGCGCTGAAAATATACATAATTTCACTGACGCCTTTATAGCGCTTACTGTGACATCGCCCACAGAAATTATGAATTAATTAAGGTATTTGGATAAGCTCCTTGGCTCGTGATTCCTTTTCAAAAGCTGCTTCCAGTGTATTTTTCAGTGTATTTTTGTAAGTGTTTAGTAGAGCTTTTATTATAAATCTTACATTAAATATAATATGAAGGGGTTATTGTAAAAACTCGATAAGCCACATTTCATTTTATAGTGGTTTTTGCCTTAAAACTTTTAAAATAATGTAGAAAATAGAACTTTTGCAGAACTTTTATTCTCAATATACTTGTACGAAGGGTTAAAGCAAGACTTCTGCCAAAAATCTATCAATGGAACATCAGCAGACGGCGAAAAACACGAAAAAATAAAATGTTGATTATCAAGTTCTTGCAGTAAGCCCTTCATTTATTTTAATTAGATTTTTCGTTAGGCTCGTTTGTAATAATTTAATAAAAGCTTTCTTGATTTTATTTTTGTTTTACAAAGCTTTAATAGAAGTTTGATAAAAATAATTTTCAAAATTAAGATTTTTTCTAATCTGTTTTATAAAAGTTCTTTTGTAAATTTCGGTAAGCTTATTTATAATAAATTAATTTAAGCTTTTCTGAAAAGGAAAGTCTTAAAAAACATGATAAAAAGTATTTTTGTAGACTTTGCCAAACACTTAATTTGAGTATTTAATTTATTGTATTTTATTAGAAAAAACAAATCTAAAAAAGTTGTTTTGCAAAGTGGTTTTTAATAAAGCTTTCCCGAGTAAAAATGTAAAAGATCAGTATTGATCCAAAAAATGGATCGCTTAGATTAGATCAGTTTCAATCGAGCGGATACAATTTCTTCCGAAAAAATTGGTTTTATCTAATTAAAAACAGCTTAAAGTATAATTATGGATTCCAACATGATTATTAGGACCGATTGCCATAATTCAAGCTGCTACCAGAAAAAAGCTCTTTTTCAAATACCTAGTTTATTTTTGTTTTACATAATGTTATTTGAATTTTATTAGAAACAAATTTAAAACCAAAAAATTTGTTTCGCTGAAAGCTTTTTAGTAAAACTTTCGGTTGAGCTTTTTAAAAAAACTTTTTTATTATTTAACAATGTTTTTTGTGTAAAGCCTCGTTTCTGAAAATAAACGCAGACTTAATTATGGATTCTACAGAGTTTAGTAGGATCGGTTGCTATAAGTCAAGCTGCAACCAATAATTTTGAGCAACAAAATTTGGAGTGGTAGTTTTTTAAGCGTAACTAAAAATATATTTATAAAAGCTAATAATAGATACAATTTTTAAAAAGCTATTTCTTAAACTAACAAAAGCTTTTTCCAATTTGTTTATAAAGTTTTTTGTGGAATATGCTAAGCTTTTGTGATTTATATATGAAAGCTTTATTCCTGGTTTTACAAACGTTTTATTCAAAACATTAATTGTGGATTCTGTTTTAATATTTAAATAAAAATTATTTGGGGATATTAAGAAGGTTTTAGCAAAGGGGTTTTTGAGATTTAACAAAGTTGCTATTTAGTTGTTAAATTATAAAGCATTTATATGATTTCTAATCCTTAATTATAGTTTCAGAGTATCGTTTATCGAAATCTTTATAATTGTTAATGGATTAATATTGGATTAATAAAAGCTTTTTATACACATCACAAACTATCCATTAAAGCTTTCGATAGAGTTTTCTAAAAGCTTAATACTCAATAAAATAAATCTTAATAATAAAAGCAAAATGCAAAGTATTTATTAAGCTGTTCATTCAAAAAAGCTTTTTTCCTTTCAAAAAAAAAATTCTCAAAATTCAAAGAATTTTTTTATTAAATAAATTTAAAGAATTTTTTTCCGTATACGGAGTACAGATATTTCCTTAAAAAAGTAATTCTAAATTTTAAAGAAAAAACTGAACTCGGAAAAATTTTTCTACGAAATGTTTTATAAATTTTTCTATAGACATGCTCCGACAAAATCTCACAAATTGTCTTTGGAAAAAAATATCTTAACGCAAAATTTTTTTAATCAATGAATTTTTTGGTGATAAAAATGTCTTCAAAATTTTCATTGCCCCACTGTCACCACACACACACACATAAATTGTTTGTTACTTAAACTACGGAATATTTAAAACTCATACAATTATATATCTCAACACTTATGTGAACCACTTTTTGGACACGCACACTAAAAATAATTGTATTTGTTAAATATAGTTCCTATTCCGTATGTTCTATTGTTCAAGTGTGTTTTTTTAATTTTTATTTTGAAAAAAAAAAAATGTGGGTAGAAAGGACCCTCTTCATTAGGAAATAGTTGTAACAAAACATTTTGTAACTTTTAAAATTTTGTACAAAATACAAAAATACAAAAAAAAAAAGTAATGGTCAACAATAAACACACACCATGGTTAACATAGTAATAAAGAAAAAAGGTGGTCGGTCAATGGTCCATGGTACTTGTATGTTAATGTTTGGTAAAGGTACGCATGCTATGAGTTTATATCTGTGTGATGGCAGAAACGTATGCTTAACTATTGTATAAACAGTTTTTAAATACCCTACAAGAATACTAGTGTTTTTTCGAAAAAAAAATGCAGTTTGGACTAAAGCTTTAGAGACGGATTTTTCAGGACTTGTAAATATTTCTTCTGCTTTCACTTATTCTTCACGAACTGAAGAGTAGGTCAAGAATTGCTTAAAGTCATGGAAGGTGGCTTCTGTGTATTCGCATTGTCATTTGAAAACGGGTCCCTGATTGGGCGCCATTTTCTTAAAAAATCTTTTAGTAAATTTTGTATACCCTCCAACTACAGTATGGGGGTAAACTCACTTTGTCATTCCGTTTGTAACGCATCGAAATATCGGTCGGGGATCCCATACAGAATATATATTATTGATTTATGATCGATTCTAAGACATTTCTAGAATGTCCGTATGTCCGTCCGTCCGTCTGTATAAGACACGATGCAGTCCAAAATAAAAGAGCTAGACTTGTTAAGTTTGGCAGGAATATATCTTTTAGTCCTAGGCAGTTCAAGTTCGTAAATGGGCAAAATCGGATCAGGGGGGAAAAAGTTCCCCTTAAAAACTTAACTAACCTCTGAAAAACACCATATTTTCAAAGGTTTTTTTGTATTTTTGTTAAGCAAATGAAACAATTTAATGTCAGAAAAAGTTTAAGGTTCTGAACTTTGACCTGGGCAATTTTTTTTGCCCGCACGTTTTTTTTTTTTTTTTTTGCCCGCACCAGCTTTTGTTGGCGTGGATATTAAAAATGTATTTAAATAATGAGAAAATTGTATTACTGAAGCTCAAAATGCATAATAAATAAACTTGGAAACATTTACCGCATGGGTTTATGTGTCCCCAATGACCTTTAATGTACCCCCCCCCCCCCACCAAGAGAAAAATTTCCCTGCAATTTTTTTTATATATGTTGGTGGGTATTGAAGATTCGGCACAGCCGAATTTAACACTCTCACTTGTTTTAGTTCCTATGTTTCTCTGGATAAAATTTCTTTACATTTAAAATGGTATCGTTTTATTCGAATTCTTCCAGAAATTTAAGAGTTTCTTCAACTCGTATTCGTTGGCGGTGACTTCGGTGTTTCCGCATTGTGATTTATAGTTGGGCCCCTTCTTGGGCGCCATCTGGTTAAAAATTATTTTAAGTATTTTTTGCTGAAACAGTTTTCACTGGCGGTTTGAGTTGAGTTGAGGGTGGGTTGTACAAGCCTAAAAATAAGTAAATTTTCTAGGCAAGTCCATGGCGCTCAGACTTAAAATAGTCCATTGTACCGTACCCACTCACTGGCGGTGGTTTCTATGATTCCGCATTGTGATTTGCAAACGGGGCCCTGCTTGGGCGCCATTTGCTTGAAGATTCTTTAGTACATTTTTTTAATACCTATGAGTTTATATTTGTGTGATGGCAAAAAAAATATGCTAAACTATTTTAAGAACATTTTGTAAATACCCTACGATAATACTTGTTATTTTTTCAAAAACAAAATTCAGTCTGGACTAGGGATTCTAGACTAGTAAATTTCTGTTCAACTTTCCCTGAAGTTTCACGAAAAAATAACCTACTCTGGAAGTGCTTTAAGTCGTTGTATTCAAATTCTACCACAAATTTCTGAATTTCAGAATCTGGCCCCTGCGTGGGCGCCATGTGCTTGAAAATCCTTTTTGTATTTTTTCTAAATTCCTACGATTATCTAGAGGATTTTTTTTTTTTAATTTAAAATTATAAATAAATTTTAAACTTTTAAAATATTGTACAAAATATAAATCAGCAACAAGATTGTAATATAATTAATAATTTTGGTCCGTGTTTTTTCCATAATGTTAATAATATAATAATGTAAGAGACAAACAAGTAAAAAAGTTAAATTCGGCCTTGCCGAATGTATTGATACCCTCCACAATTTTAAAAAAAATTTTACAAAAGACTTTATTTAAAAGGAACTTACTTTGAAAAAAAAAAAATTGTGAAAAAAATTTCCGCGAAAAAAAATTTTTTGGTAAAAAAAAAATCTGCGATTTTTTTTCGCAAAAAATATGTTCGTTCTTGTTAAAATACCATTCGGTGTTCAATTATGGTAACATATGTCAACCACCAGCCAAATTAAAG
Organism: Pegoplata infirma; assembly: GCA_963921195.1. Taxonomy (NCBI): domain Eukaryota; kingdom Metazoa; phylum Arthropoda; class Insecta; order Diptera; family Anthomyiidae; genus Pegoplata; species Pegoplata infirma. The sequence goes on along the minus strand of OY992539.1, from coordinate 208,404,365 downwards.
CATTTTGCATTTTTAAGTAATGTTGAATACACCAAAATTTTTGAGGTGTCCTTACATTTTCGTTTATAACTTTTGAAACTGCTCAAGAGAACTTCCAATAAATATATTAAATTTCGGTCATCTTCGTGAGTATTTTGACCGTGATCACCATTTCCACAGACAGACAGACGGACAGACGGACAGACGGACAGACGGACAGACGGACAGACGGACAGACGGACAGACGGACAGACGGACAGACGGACAGACGGACAGACGGACAGACGGACATCGCTAGAATGTCTTAGAATCGATCACTGATCCATTATATATACACTTTATGGGTTCCCAGAGTGATATTTCGACTGATATTTCTATCACTAATTGTAAGTGGAGGGTATAAGAAGTTGAAAGAAAGTATGAGCTGAGGTTGAGATTGCTAGAAATAGAATTGTAGTGTTGGAAACTGTTAAAATTTATTCTGTAGAGACTATTAAAATTTTCATATACTTATAAAAAACAATTTCCATTAACAAGACAAACTGATATTTAAAATCCTACTGATGATAACACTAACTGGAGTGATTGAAATCGGTATGGGAATACCAGAAATGTCTATAATTTTTAGAAATTCAATTTTTCTGATGCATTCTTTCAACTTGAACATATGAAATACCAGATAATTTCTTAAAAATTTTAACCCAATTGAAATCTGGTAAAAATACCCGTCTTTTCATTGTAGCCAAGTTGACCTGGTGGGAATTAAACCTACGACCACCACTTTTATACTAGAATGCTACCAACTATCTATCTAGTATCTAGTAGATTCTTCTAGAACCAATAAGATATTTCTATGGACACTCAAAGTCGTTCAATTCGAACTTTGCCCAAAAAAATGTTTCTTCTTAACCTCGTTGGCAGAACACATCATTTGTGAACATTCATTAGCTCCAATTGACATATGGGAATCCATGACAAATAGGATACTTGGCTTTATAAAAAGCCTCAACATATGGGGCAACAACTAGGATACACAAAAGATCATATTGGTCGCCGTGAATATGGCCTTTTCTAATCAACTTCGTTGGCGGCGGTCTCCTTGTCCCTACTTGGGCGCCATTTGCGTCAACATTTTTTAAAACAGAATTTATGTGTTTCAGGTTCATAATTTGAAATTAGGTCCCCAGTTGGGCGCCATTTGCTAGAAAACTATGTTAGTATTTTTTTATACCCTCCACTCTAGTGATAGAGGGTATATATAAGTATGTCATTCCGTTTGTAACACCTCGAAATATTGGTGTAGGACCCCATAAAGTATATATATTCATGATCCTCGATCGATTTTAAGACGATCTAGCGATGTCCGTCCGTCCGTCTGTCTGTCTGTCCGTCTGTCTGTCTGTCTGTCTGTTGAAAACACGCTAACTTTTGAAAGACTTAACGGAGGCTCCTGAAGTTTGGCATTTATGTTGGGCATTTACCTGGTCAGGTTGGTATTGCAATCCAGCGAAATCGATCCAGTGGTTCAAAAGTTATGATCAAAAAACTGAATTTCGGCAAGGGTTTTTCGTGAATTTATGAGATAAAAAGCACTATAACTTTCGAAAAGCAATTCCGAGGATGCTGAAGCTTGGCATATATATTTTTCCTTCCTCCATTCTAGTTCGTATTGAATTTCAGCCAAATCGGTCAAGTGGTTCAAAAGTTATTAGCAAAACCGTGAATTTCAGATTAGCTTCACCTTAAATTCACGTGTTGAAAACCCGTTTAACCTGTTTTAAAAACATTGGTAAGTCACAAAAATATTTTACGACGTATTTTTGTCACTCAAAAATATTGTTACACCAAAACAAAAAAAATACACCCGAAAAAAATTTTACACTCAAAAAAAATTTTACACTCAAAAAAAAAATAGTAAATTATTTTTTTTTTTTTTTTTTCAAAAATTACTAATTTTTTTTTTTTTACACAAAATAAAATATTTCTAATCAAAACTGTTATTTTTTTCACGTTAGAAAATTTACTATCACTTAAAATGTGCATTGTGGGGGGTATTCATAGATTCGGCCAAGTCGAATTTAACTTTTCAACTTGTTTTTAAATCTCTTTGGTTATTTGGAGAAATTTTTAAAATTAGGGTATTAAAAGCATCGTTAACGCTAAATATTCAAGTCTTACGAGTTATTAATATTCAACATTATTAACCCTTGAAAATTTGTTAAGCCCGAGTTTATGTGTTTCCGCATCATAATTTGAAATCAGGACCCCAGTTGGGCGCCACTTGCTAGAAAACTATGTTAGTATTTTTTTCTAAATTTCTTTGTTTATCTGGAGAAAATTTTAAAATTAGGGTATTAAAAGCTTCGTCTCGTCTAAATATTCAAGTCTTACGAGGATTTTTTATTTAAAAGCTTTCAGTATTATTAACTTTTTTTGTTTCCATAGTTTTTCCACCCCTTGAAAATTTGTTAAACCCAAGTTTTTGTGTTTCCGCAATATAATTTGAAATCAGGGCCCCAGTTGGGCGCCATTTGCTAGAAAAAAAAATTATGTTTTAATTTTTTTAAGTTCTTTGGTTATCTGAAACAAATTTTAAACTCTTCGAGAAACTCTAATTATAGGGCATCAAAAGCTTCGTCACTGCTAAAAATTCAAGTCGTACTTGTTCTTTTTGATTTAAAATTTTTCAATATTATTTTACCATTTTTTTTTTGTTTCCATATTTTGTTCACCCCTAAGGTGTACAAAATCTAATTGTGCATGTTTTACTTAATTGTTCTTGGGTATTACTTTTTTTTTTTTTTTTTGTTAAACTATGTTTAGTACATGTTGGGGTGTAAACAGTTTAAAAGCAGACTAAATTTATATTGCATGTTGTGTAGTGGTTTTAAAATAATGAATTTTAAATAAATGGTAATAATATTTGGAAAGATAAGTACGCTTACGGAAGAAGTTTTTAATTAATTATAACACTAAAAAAAAGAGAATTTTAAATAATCGCTGTTAATGAAATTATACTATTTCAAAAAATTTATAAAATTTAGAACTAAATAATTACACAGTGCAACAACCAAAATCGGAATGGGATGAAAGCAAATCAAAGTTGTTTTCAAAAAACACTCAAGGCTTTTTTTAGCTCAGCGCTAGATTTTCTTTTACACGCATTTGAAGTTGGTTAACTTAAACTAAAATTAATAATAATAATTGCTTAAAAACTGTATAAATGGCGTATGCTTAATTTAATTGCCCTTAAATAACAATCATACGCAACGGTGCACAGTGCTGTATAGCTTACATAATTTCGAGCGTAAAAAAAATCTAGGGTTGATCTAAAAAAAGCTTGGAGGGTTTTGTGATGCCATTTTGGTTTTAAACCATTCCGATTTGGTAAGTTCGAATTTGTAACACTGTTTTATCATACACTAATATAAAAAAATATATTGTTGTATCATCTTTAACTAAATTTTGTCATATTAACAAATTATTTCAAAAGTTTTTCTACTCTTACTTGTTGGAAGCAGTTTCTGTTTTCCGCATTGCGCG
>OY992539.1:208349643-208400643 GCA_963921195.1 Pegoplata infirma | reverse complement strand
TAAAATAGAATTAACTCCTTGTTTTTCTATTATCCTGTATGGCCCATGATATGGTGCCTGATTTTTCCTCCTTTTTACTGTTCTTAGTAGCACTAGCTCTCATACTTCTAAATTAAGAGATTTCGTGTTCTGAAATTTATTCACTCTACTGACTTTAGCTATTTCTAAATATTCTTTTGTTTTCTCTAAAGAAAATTTTAATCTTTGCTTTAACTCTTTTGCATAATTTTCTATGTTGTAAATTTTTTCATTACTTCTAATCTCATCATTTGGCAGGTAAGGTAACTTCCCAAAGACCAATTCATATGGCGTGTAATTTGTATCTATGTGTGGCGTTGTATTGTACGCGAATGTAAAATATTGAACCCAATTATCCCATTCACTATCTTTACAGAAGTTTAATAAAAATTCGTTGAGTACTCTATGATTTCGTTCGAATGAGCCCAAAGTCTCATGATGGTAAGGTGCGCTAAAAATTTGTTTTATATCTAACAATTTGCATATTTCTGACATTAATTCGTTTGTGAATTCAGTACCCTTATCTGATTTTAAGATTTTAAAATTACCGTATTTCAAAATAAATTGTTCTACAAGTGTTTTTGCCACTGTTTTCGCCTCTTTAGTCTCCATAGGAAATGCTACCACGTATTTTGTAAGTTCGCATTGAATTGTAAGTATGTATCGGTTGTAGTTTGACAAACGCAAAGGTCCAACCGTATCGATTGACACCACCTCAAAGCTAGTTCCTGGTGTGTCTGTTAACATCATTTTTCTTTTGAATGTTTAGTTTGTTTATTTATTTTGCACTGTTTGCAATTCAAAATATGTTGTTTTACCATTTTGCTCATATTCTTCCATATGTAACGCTGCTTCAGCTTCAAAACCGTCTTTCTGATGCCTAAATGTCCTCCATGAGTTGAATTGTGGTATTCATTTATAAGTTTCATCTGTGTTTCTTTACAAAGTATCCGTTTTGGTTCTTCATATATTAATATTTTTAAATTTGTTTTTGTTTTCAATTGTAATTTGTTGTATAAATTTTTAAATTTGTCCATGGCCATGGTTTTAAATATTTCATCTTTTTTACTCAACGCTAGCTCGGTTATTCTTAAATCACGCATTTTTGATAACAGTTTCTTCAACGTCAACGTTGTGCTCGATGAATTATCGCTGCATCTTGCTATGATTTCATTATCCGATACTTCTATTACATTATTTTTATTGTATCTATGTATTTGAAACTTAAGTTTTCTTGTTTTACGTAAATCTGGTATCGATGTGCAGTCCCAGACAAAAAGTTGATCAGGCTTTTGCTCGGACGTACATTTTGCATTGTTTGTAACGTCAGGGTTATTTTCATTTTCCAACTGTTTTTTCTTGTTTCTGGTTATTGCTAACACCTTCTTAGCTGATTCATCCACTTCTGGGATCATTGCTCTCAATGTGTCGCTATTCAAAACTATTCTTGATAATGCATCCGCATTCGTATTCATTTTTCCTTTCTTGTATTGTATTTCGAAATTGTAATCAGATAAATCCATTCTAATTCGTGTCATTTTTGACGACGGGTTTTTGTGTGAAAATAGAGAAATTAACGGTCTATGGTCAGTGACTACGATAAAATCTCTACCATATAGGTAAGGTCTAAAAAAATTTATTCCCCAATGAATAGCTAACAACTCTTTTTCTATTGTTGGTTTGTTTAGGTCATGTTTTGATAATGATTTACTCGCGTATGAAATTGGTAAATCTGTTCCAACTTCACCTTGCGATAAAACTGCACCAAGAGCATAATTTGACGCATCTGTGGTTAAAATTAATGGTTTGGTAAAATCTGGGTATCGAAGTATTGGTGGTTTCATAAGCTTTTCTTTTAGTGTTTCGAACGAGTCTTGACATTCCTTGTTCCATAGAAAAGGTTTGTTTTTCTTTAATAGTGCATTTAAATTTTTAGCTATGTCTGCAAATTTTGGTATAAATCGGCGATAGTAATTGCAGAAAGCCACAAATCTTCTTACTTCATCTGCACTTGTTGGAACCGGATAGTTTTTTATTACGTCATCCTTAGCTGCATCTGTTGTAATTCCTTTATTTGTTATGAGGTGCCCAAGATACACTACCTCTGGTTTCAAAAAACTGCACTTGCTTGCATTTAATTTGAGGTTGTATTTCGTTAATCTTTGAAAAACCTTTTTTAAATTGTCGTTGTGGTGCTTTAAACTGCATCCAAATACAATAATGTCATCCACATATAAAAAAGCTTCAGCATTTAAGCCACTAAGCGCAATTGTTAACATTCTCTGAAAACTGTTTGAAGATATTTTCAAACCGTAAGGTAATCGCTTAAATTGGTAATGACCATTTCCTGTGGAAAATGCTGTCAAAGGGCGTGAATTTTTATGTAACTTTATTTGATGGAATGAACTTGTCATGTCCAACGTTGAAAAATATTTGGCTCTACCAAGTTTGTCGAGCACATCTTCTATTCTTGTCAGCGGAAATTTGTCGTTGACTATCTTCTCGTTTAGTTTACGGAAATCTACTACTAGACGCCATTTTTTTGTATCATCTGTTGACTTTTTTGGTACCACGAGTAGTGGTGAATTGTATGGGCTAACCGAACTCTCAATTATGTTGTCGCCTAATAATTGGTCAACCTGATTATTTATTTCCTCTACTTGTGTCTGTGGAAGTCTGTAGTTTTTAATATATACCGGTGTTGAATCTGTTGTTTGTATTTGTTGTGTATAAAAATTATTAACACTTAGTTCTTCCCCTGGAAGATGGAAAACATCTTGAAATTCCTTAAAAATTTCTCTTAGAGATTTTTCTGCATGTGGGTCACTACCCCCAATATCTAAAATATTCAAAAGTGTACTTAATCTGTCACTGTCATGCTGACTCGATTTTCTCGTCGAATATACATTGTAGTTTTTAAGTGGTTTTATTCTGCAACTTTCACTTTTAAAAATTACACTGTTATCAGTAGTATTTAGTACCTTAACATGTGCTATACCCTTCGCGGGTATTAAAGTATTTCCTAAAAATACCCCTTCGGCTAACTCCTCACTCAGCACAATGCTGTCTTCATTTACTTCTACATCAAAAGGAATGATTGCCTCTGTTCCCGCCGGTACAACCATGTTTATCGGTTGAATTGTTTTTGAATTCATTGGTATGACAACCTCCTTCTCATTTATATTAAGAGTGATTGTGTATGTTTCAAAATCTATCTTACATAAGTGTTTTTCCAAAATGTCCCGTCCGATTATTCCATCGGTTTGGATTGGAAAATCATTTTCCACAATGTGAAAACTGTGTTGAAAAGTTTCTTCTCCAATCTTCAGATTCAAATTCTTTGTGCCTATACAATCTACGGCTTCTTTTGTTATACCGGTTAATCTGACAATTTCTGTTGTATTTATATTACAGAAATTTTTATTTTTACATATTGAAATATCCGCCCCCGTATCAACTAAAAATTTTAGACTCCTATTAATATTAAAACATTCTAAAGTTATGTATACATTTATGTTGCTCGATATTTTATATATTGTTAACTTTGGCCTCATTGGGCAACTTTTTCCGTTACCCGGCCCCCTTAGTTTCCCTCATCAGCATTATAGTGTAAAGACTTGTATGCGTTATTTCTATTTTCATTGAAACCGTTGTTTCTAGTGGGGTTTTTATTTTGATTATAATTACTATTTTTGAAGCTGTTGTTGCTATTATTTTTATTGCTATAATTGTTGTTTCCAAAATCGCCATTATTTTTTCTAAAACTGTTGTTCGCACCATTGGTGTTTCTGTAACTGTTGTTTGAACCATGGCTGTTCCTGTAATTGTTGTTATAATTATTGTTTTTTCTAAAATTGTTGTTTGAACTATTGTTGTTTCTATAATTGTTGTGAAAACCATTATTGTTTCTATAATTGTTGTTAAAACCATTGTTTTTCCTAAAATTGTTACTTGAACGGCTATCTATGCGAAACAGGTTCATATTATCTACTCCTAAATTTCTTTCTGCCGTCATGCATCTTTCAACTGCCTCATTTAATGATTTTGGCATATTTGCTAATAAAAGTGGTTGATATTCAACATTCACTCCTTTCATAAATACATTGAGCGCAACACTATCACTCACTTTGTAGATAGCATCTTTAGCTTCTTGTGTAGGGTTTGGTAAATTTTTAATTTCAAAATTACTCATATGGTCTGAAAGTTCGGCAATTTTCTTCCTAAAATCAGATATGTTACTCTTATCTTGCTTTGTAGTACCTAACTCTGTCAGAACTTGTTGAAGCGTTTTCGGATTAGGAAAAGCGCTTTCCAATGCTTTTTTCAAATCATCAAAAGTTACTGGTCGGTTTGAACGACCTAAAATACTTCGCACATTTACCGATAATTTAAAATTGTAGATGTACTCAACGAATATTTCTCTATCTTCTTGCTTTATCAAATCATGTAACAATTCCGATTGAGTTATAAAATCCTCTAAGTATTCGTAAGAACCTTTAAAAACTTGTAGGTTTTTACTAACCATACCAATATCAAAATTAGCCATTTTTGGTAAATTACCTTCTTGCCTATCCTGTTCAGTATCTCTCTTCTTTATATTTATGTTTTCAATTATCTCAATTAATTCCTTGTGCAAACTTTCAAATTTTATTTCAAGTGTTTCACTATTTTTATCTTCACTATCTATAGTAAATTCTTCAACGCTATTTTTTAAAAACGCTAATCTTTCTAATTTATTTTCTTTATATTTTTCCTCATAAATTCTGTTTTTGCTCTTTTTTATATTCAACTAGCTGACCCAGTCCGCGTTGCCGGCCCTGAGAAAACATCGATTCCCTAGTAAAAAAGTTTTGATATAATGATATATAAATTGATACAATCACATTAAATTATATATAACTTTTTATATATTCAGATCTAATTTTATCTAAGATATATTGCGGCTCCATTTTCTTATCTGAGGTTATACATAAATATATCTGACTTTATGTAATTATATAAATCTATATTAATTTATATGAAATAAGATCAACTGGATTTAATTGGATGTGACCAAAATTCGGATCTAATTGTATCACTTTTAATATTTGTGTATCTAAAATAATACAATTAGATCAATATCTGATCCAACTTGATACAGCCAATTTTAAGATCAAATTAGATCTTAAAAACTTTTTTTTTACTCGGGTTCTGTTTTCCATTGCATCTCTATCTTAATATACAGTGTCGGACAAAACTAATGCACGGGACCGGGTCCAGAAGTAGCCTTTAGTTCCACCTTCGGTTAGCACTATCTATAGAGAAACAGACAGACGTAACGTTAATTATAGTACAAAGGGCGTTTTATTTTACGCATTCTTATCGAATCGTGGCTTTTAATATATCTAAAGTTCTATGTTGCATCCTCGGTAAGTACTATCTATGCTGCCAATTTTAATGAAATTGAAAGGGAGTGGAATTTTTTACCCCTTTGCCGAATCGCACTCTAACATGAACTGTAGTTCCAGCTCGGTTAGTACTATCAGTAGTAAAAGATAAAATATCGTTAAGAATAGCAGGAAATTTATACCGCTTTGTCGAATCGTGTTCTTGTATGTCCTTTTAGCACTATCTGTGCGGGAAATTTAGTTTGGGTCAGCTTAGTCGTTTTTGCTTGATTGCGGAAGTGGCCGGAATATATTTTTTTTTTTGCTTGACCAACGCTTATGGGATGTCCCCTATAAATGAAATTCATTGTGTTTTCGCGCCTTTTTACAATTATAAACTTCATATGCAATTGATTAGCAATATCTTGATTAAAAACGTCAAGAGTATCGGTTCAACTACTTTTGCGTAATTGCGAAACATGTAATATAGTAAAAAGAGGCGTGGCATTTTAGACCCCTTTTTCCAATCTTAGTGTAACATATCCTATTGTTCCACACTCCGTTGGTACTATCAGTGCTAAAAATTTAATTAAAATCATATCAGCCGTTTTTGCATTATTGCAGTGCATGCAGAAATATTTCCAATTCAATACAAAGGGGCGTGGCATTTTATGCCCCTTTGTCCGATAACGCTCTAATTTGGCAGAATAGTTAGTAATTGCTTAGTGCTATCTTTGGTTTAAATTTAATCAAAATCGGTTTATCCCTGGGCCATTCCAAAAAATTTAGCTCAAATTTTAGTCATTTTTGGAAATGGTGTCTCAGATTAATTTGAACCTTGACACATAGATAGCCCTCATAAATATGATATATGTACCATATATCGTTTTTTTACATTTGGTGTATTTAACGAATTATGGCGGGTCAAAGATTGACTTTTTAAGCAAAAGTAAGAAAAATACATCACGTTTAAAGAGCTGTAACTTCTTAACCAATGACCCGATTTTCACAAATTTAGGCTCATGTGAAAGCTGGGGTTCTTCTTTTAGAAAATATTTTTAAAATAACACAGTTTTTTTTTGCAGAAATGATGCAAAAATGCAAAAACATTTTTTATTTTCGAATATTTAAAAAAACACATCTTTGATTTTTTTTTTAAAAATTCTGGTGAAAAATAACAATGTTTTGTATAACATATTCAAAATTCAGAGTGGGATCTCCATGGGATCAAAAAATATTCTGTTTTAAGTACGAGGTTCTCATATTTTTCCCTTAGAAAATTTAAATTTCTAATGCTTTGAATGTTTTCAAAATTTTAATAGTATAATTTTCTTTGAAAATTTAAATTTTTATATTGAAGAAACATAAAATTTTAATTTTCTAAGGTAAAATTTAAGAACTTCGTACTAAAACCAGAATATTTTTTGATCCCATTGGGATCCCACTCTAAATTTTGGATATGTTGTACAAAACAGTATTGTTTATCACCAAACTTTTTTTTAAAAAAAATCGAAGATGTGTTTTTTTAAATATTCGCAAAAAAAAATGTTTTTGAATTTTTACAACACTTCTGAAAAAAATCCGTATGCTTTTGAAAATATTTCCTAAAAGAAGAAGAATTAAGCGTTCATATGAGTCATTACCTGTGATAATCAGATTACTAGTTAAAAAGTTAGAGCACGTTAAACGTCATGTATTTTTCTGACTTTTGCTAAAAAAGTCGAACTTTGACCCGCGATAATTTGAAAACTATAGCAAATTTTGAAAATCCAAAAATGCAACATATCTCATAAGGAGTGAGATCATAAAAATGTTAACACACATTTTTGCCTACAACTTTGGTGTAAAGCTTCCAAATTTTTTTTTTTTTCGGCAGTTTACATTTTAAAAATATGTCAGTTAATAAATTAATTTACATCATGAGTTTTAATTTGCAATTTTTTACACAATGGACGATGAAAGAAAAGTGCGTTCAAAAATAATTAAATATTTTCAAAAAAACCAAACATGGACATACAAAAAAATTGCCAAAGAAACTAATGTATGCCGCCAAACAGTTTCAAAAGTGGTAAAAAGGTATCTGGAACACCTAACAATTGAAAGGAAGCCGGGAACAGGAACAACGACTGGTTATCGTAACATTGGTAAGGCATATAAAGTTAAAAGCATCCTTAAGAGAGCTCCTAACACATCTGGCAGAAAAACAGCTCGGTTAGCCCAATGCTCAGACTTTTTTGTACGTAAAGTGAAACGTAAGGCGGGACTAAAGTCCTACAAAGTTCAAAAAGTTCCCGATAGAAACGCTTTTAAAAATTTGGAGGCCAAAACCAGAGCTAGAAAATTGAAATCAAATTTTATAAAAAAATACAACTGTTGTGTAATGGACGACGAAACTTATGTCCTGGCTGATTTTGCGCAGCTCCCTGGTCAAGAATTTTATGTTTCCGATGTTCGAGGAAATGTTGCGGAAAAATTTCGGTCAAAAAAGCAAACGAAATTCCCCAAAAAATTCCTAGTATGGCAAGCCATATGTAGCTGCGGCCAAAGAAGCCAGTCATTTGTGACATCTGGCTCTATAAACAGCGAAATTTATATCAAGGAGTGTTTGCAGAAGAGACTTCTTCCGTTCTTGAGTCAGCACAATGTATCCACTTACTTTTGGCCCGATTTAGCATCTTGTCACTACAGCAAGAAAGCGCTGGAGTGGTATAATGATAATAATGTGGTTTTTGTACCAAGAGAGGCAAATCCACCAAACTGCCCGGAGCTCAGGCCAGTGGAGAGATATTGGGCTCTTGTTAAAAAAGAATTAAAGGGCACAAAAAAGGTCTCCCAGGACATGCAAGATTTCAAACGTAGATGGACCACCTGCTCTAAAAAGGTGACAGAAACTACCATAAAAGCCTTAATGGGAGGGTTTCCGGAAAAAATGGATAACTTTGTTCGTAGTGGTTAGAGTTCCATGCGGTTTTTTTGTTATGATTTTGTATTAAATTTTATTTAATAAAAATTTGGTTTGAAGTCTTAAAATTCAGTAGACTGTTTTTTATTTAACTTTATGTGTGTTAACATTTTTATGATCTCACTCCTTATAAACGTGGATATCTATGAGCCAAATTCTCAGTGGCATCCAAAGGCATGTTTCCGAACAGTGGGGCGAAAATTTTTGGAATTACCCCCCTTTTTTATATACAGATGTCTATAGTGGTGCAATGTAAAAATTCGATTTTGCCACGCCCCTCCGCCCACAGACAGAGAATCAAAAATCAGACGGCACAGTGTTACTCCCCATGCTATTCTATATATTCCCTGAAAATATCATCAAGATCGGTCCAGCCGTTTTCGCGTCCATAAGGAATATACATATAGGCGTTTTTTGCATTATTGCCGAGTATGCAGAAATAACTTTCAATTCAATACAAAGTGGCATGCCATTTTACGCTCTTTTGTCCGATAACGCTCAAATTTGGCACATAGTAAGTACTCAGTTAGTACTATCTTTGATTTAAATTTCATCAAAATCGGTCCATCCGTTTTTCATATATAGATGTCATTAGTGGTGGAATGTAAAAATTGGATTTTGCCACGCCCCTCCGCCCACAGACGGAAAATCTAAAATCCGACCGCACAGTGTTACTCCTGAGGCTACTGTGAACATTCCCTGAAAGTTTCATCAAGATCGGCCAAGCCGTTTTCGAGTCCATACGGAACATACATACATACATACATACCCACATACATACACACATCCATTTTTATATATATAGATTTGAGCTTTTCTAATTCTTCAATACATTCATTTATAAAACTCATTTATAAAATGATAATAATAAAAAAAAAATATATTTAATATAAAATTTTTGTAAATTTAATACTATAATTTCCCCAAGTGTATTAATATACAAACAAAAATTGAATACTTCATTTAAATATTAGTTTTAAATAAAACAAAATTAGTTAAAAGAAATTTTTATTTTTCTACTTTAATAATTTTTCTAAGTGTATGGGTACCGATTACTCAAATACAAAATACAACTCTAAGTGCATGGGTACACTCAAAAAAAAAACTGTAAAGTTAGCAAAAAATTTAGTTAAATTTAACTAAAAAAACACCTGATTTTGAACCTACTAAATTTCTAGTTAATTTAACAAAAAATGTTTAGTTAACTTTTCGTAGAATGAATGTAGCAAAAAAAAACGTAATTTTAACTAAAAATTCAGCTGAAAATTTCGTAACATTTTTTATTAGTTGAATTCAGCTAAACTTTTTGTAAAAAAATTTAAGTTTGTTAAATCTTGGTTTTAAACACTAACACTTCACTTATTTTTTCTTTTTTTTTCACAGCAGTAAGTTCAGCTTAAGTAGGACTTATGAGATTTGCATAGGAGGCTACACAAGAAATGTTTAAAATTTTTCATTGACAAAAATGTTACAAAAAATCAGCAAATTAATTAGTAAAAATTCGTAAACTCAGTTTTAAAGTCAACAAAAAAAATTAGTTCAAAATTTGTACAAAATTAGTATTTTCGTAAATTTAACTTAACTAAAAAAAGTAGTTAAAACGCTGATTTTAACTAAAAATTTGCTAAAAAGCCATTAAACTCGAGTTAAGAAAAAAAAGTTTGTTAACTTTACAGTTTTATTTTTTTGAGTGTAAATACAACCCTGTAATGGTTGATGTTCAGTGATAAGCTGATCTATAAAATACAACTCTACGATGATTGACGTTTAATCGTCAGCTGATCGGTAGATGACTTTTTCGTATTCCTTTTAATGTGCTTTTTCTTTTTCTTTTTAACAAGTGTTAATTTAATAAATTTTTAAAGTTTCTAATTTAAAGTTTTTAAATTCAATTAAATTTTTCCTCAAAATCAAGTGTTGTGTTTTTTTTTTTTTTGTTAAATAAAATAATATTATACAATTTGTATTTTTTTTTTTTTTTTTTAGCAAAATAAAATAAAAATATTTTTAATGCCTCATAATGGCGTGTTTTTTGTGTTTTATTTTTTTCATGTTTTTTTTTTTTGTTTTTTTTTTTTATAATAAAAAAATTATTTGTTTTTGTGAGCTTTCAACTCATGCGTGATCGCATCGATTTGCTCCCAAATTTCAGTGGCCCGTTCCCAAGATGGTGGAGTTTCGGACGAAACAATGTTTTTCAACGAAGCCAATTTCCTTCGCAGCTTCACTATTCTGCCTGCTCTCCTTCTTTTTGGTTTTTGTGTTGGCGGGATTGCAGTTAACTTTTCTTCTGTTCTGCGCTGCTGCCGCTTTAAATACTCTTCGATGGTAATTGGTTGTGGTTGTTGTTTTGCTGGAGTCTTTGCTTTATTGGTAGGTGCTGTCGTGTAATTATTTCCAGTGACCGGCACAGAAGCTTCTTCCAAATTAGGCAGGATCGCCATGTAATGACTGGTGGTCATTTATAAAAAAAAATATTCCCTATTTTTATTGGGGTTTTAATTTGGCCGGCGTTTCAAACGCCACTGGCACTAATGTTGATGCCGGCACTAACAAGTGCCAAGGCAAAGCACTACTTGGAGTGCTGGTTGTTTAAATTAAAAAGAAAACAAAGAGCCAATTGCTCGGCTAAGTTTCGAGTTAGAATTTTGAATGATCCTTTATTACAAAATTTGTCTCCTTATAAACTAAAATAACGGTACTTAAATCTAATCCTTATTCTATCTATTTACATGCAATTATATGCTTACACATACATACATAAAAATATTGTTTATTTACTAATAAAAAATATAAATAACACAGCTGATTCTAAAAACAGCTGATTCAAAATATAAATTATACAGCTGATTAGAGATGTGTAATAAATACATTACAGGTAAAAAACTTGGCTAATAAGTGTAAGCGTTTTTTGCGTGCAGTAAATTTTGAGAAACAATTTTTTTTTTTAATTTTTGGGAATGAGAAATTTAGGGATGACATCCAAATAAAAACTGGTAACCCTGAATGAATGGAACATTATGGTCGATACAAACACATAGTTCATACATACAAACATCTTTGTCAATAGCACGTCATTTATCAAACTAGCCATTAGGCTGGGTCGTATTCCAACAAATTGCTCAGATCAACTATTAATAGTGAAAAAAAGTTGGTACAAGTAAATACAAGCAATTTAAAACCAAAATGAACAAAATCGGTCCATGGCTTCCGATTTTAGAGTGAGGAATTTTCAAAAATTTCATTGAAGGAATTTTTTAACCCCGTGCCGGCAAGGGTTAACGTTTTCCAAAAAGCCCATTATTTCAAAGCAGAGTTACTATGGTCCAAAACAACCATTTGAACAAAAAAAGTTGGTTAATTTAAGTAAAATGTTGCTAACAACTACAAATTAGTCAAAAATGTCGATAAAAACACATGTTCTGGAAATCCGCTAAATTCAAATCGCTCCACACACCAACTGGACGAAGGAATTTAACTAAGAATTTTTTTCTACAATCCCTGAGATGTATTCAATGATATCAAGTGGATAAACTAATATATTTAAAAATTTTGTTTCACTAAATTTTTAAAATAGTGAAAAAGTAGTTTTGAACTCCATGTTAAAAATGTGAGTTTTTTTTGGCCTCACGTTTGGGTGGGTTATCGGTATCCGAAAAAAACAAACAAAATTTTTCTAAATATCTTTGAATTAATGCGATACAAAAAATTTTATTTTTTTTTTTAATAATTTTTTTTTAAATATTTAATTTTTTTTAATATGTCCATTTTTTTCAAAAACCGCAATTTTGACCCGCGATGCGAGAACGGAAGCCATGGACCGATTTTGTTCATTTTGGTTTTAAAATTTAAATTGCTTGTATTTACTTGTACCAACTTTTTTCACTATTAATAGTTGATCTGAGCACTTTGTTGGAATACGACCCAGCCTACAAGCCATGTTGTATTCGTATGAATTTCGATTTTATTTCCGTTTTTATTTCTTTGTAAATCACCTTCTAACATGTTATTACTTGATTTTCAACAATACACATTAATAGAATACAGTTTTTTTGTATATTTTTTATTGAAGTGTGAACAAATAAATGAGTTAATATAAAATGATTGAATTATGACATTGTGGACGGAAAGAGTGGGGATTGATAACAAAATAATAAAACGTGTTCGCCCACATAGTATATACAAAAAAAAATCTAAGAATTTTGTACTCTTGCCCAAATAATAAAATGATTATAGTGTTTATTTAGGGTAGGTTAATGGTCTCATATTCGACTACGCGTAAAAAAATTTTGAAAAAATAGCTTGACCTATGGGAAACAATGGTTTTTATAAATAAAAGATTGAGCTATCTGCAGTATTTTTTTATAATATAATTACACTGCACAACAAAATCAAATTTTTTCCAAAATTACAAGGTCAGACCAAAAAATTTTGATAGAAGAGACAAAAAAAAAATACACGTGTATCGGCGTTTTGAAAGTTTACATCTGGGTTTCATTTTAGGGGGAGGTAAAGTTTCCCCCAAATGCAGATGTTGTATTGTCAATCGTCATTGAATATCGAGTGAAGCTTACGTTTAAAGTATATGGTGTGTTCAGCAAATTTATATAAAATGTTACGGAGAACATTTTTGTGGAATATATTAACCCTCTAGCTCCTCACGATAAGGGTCTTTTTTGTCCTTCTTTTCAAAAAGAGCAAAAAACACCATTAAAAAAGGGATTTAAGGGGTTTGAATGTTCCGAAAAAATATTCGCCGTAAAATTTTACTATAAGTCCTTGAATACACCAAAACGGAAAACTCAACCAGAAGGTCAGGAATAAGACACAACAAAAGAGATCTTAGGGTTAATTTCGCATTTATTAAGAAAATCGAGTAAAGCTTACGTTTAAAGTATATGGTGTGTTCAGCAAATTTATGTAAAATGTTACGGAGAACATTTTTGTAGAATATATTAACCCTCTAACTCCTCAAGATAAGGATCTTTTTTGTCCTTCTTTTCAAAAAGAGCAAAAAACACCATTAAAACAGGGATTTAAGGGGTTTTAATGCTCCGCAAAAATATCCGCCGTGAAATTTTACTATAAGTCCCTGAACACACCAAAACAGAAAACTCAACAAGAAAGTCAGATATAAGACACAACCAAAGAGAGCTTAGGGTTAATTTCGCATTTATTAAGAAAATCGGGTAAAGCTTACGTTTAAAGTATATGGTGTGTTCAGCAAATTTATGTAAAATATTACGGAGAACATTTTTGTAAAATATGTTAACCCTCTAACTCCTCAAGATAAGGGTCTTTTTTGTCCTTCTTTTAAAAAAGAGCAAAGAACGCCTTTAAAACGGATTTTTGGGGTTAAAATGTTCCGCAAAAATATTCGCCGTGAAATTTTACTATAATTCCCTTTCACGGCAAATATTTTTGCGGACCATTTTAACCCCTTAAATAGCTGTTTTAATGGTGTTTTTGCTCTTTTTCAAAAGAAGGACAAGAAAGACCCTTACCTCGAGGAGCTAGAGGGTTAATATATTCTACAAAAATGTTCTCCGTAACATTTTACATAAAATTGCTTTACACACCATATACTTTAAACGTAAGCTTAACCCGATTTTCTTAATAAATGCGAAATTAATCCTTAGCTCTCTTTTGTTGTGTCTTATTTCTGACTTTCTTGTTAAGTTTTCCGATTTGGTGTATTCAGGGACTTATAGTAAAATTTCACGGCGCATATTTTTGCGGAACATTCAAACCCCTTAAATCCCTGTTTTAATGGTGTTTTTTGCTCTTTTTGAAAAGAAGGACAAAAAAGACCCTTATCTTGAGGAGTTAGAGGGTTAACATATTCCACAAAAATGTTCTCCGTAACATTTTACATAAATTTGCTTAACACACCATATACTTAAAACGTAAGCTTCACTCGATATTCAATGACGATATACAATACAACATTTGCATTTGGGGGAAAATTCGCCTCCCCCTAAAATGAAACCCAGATGTAAACTTTCAAAACGCCGATACACGTGTATTTTTTTTTTGTCTTTTCTATCAAAATTTTTTGGTCTGACCTTGTAATTTTTTTTTGTGTTGTACAGTGTTATTAGAGTAAACTTTTAAATTTAGATTTTTTGATATTATAACTTTTTATAAGGTTTTTCCATCAATAAAAATAATGGCATAGTTTTTTTCTTTTGAAAATTCTACCTCCTTCCCATGCCTTTCCGCGGTTAAAACCGGATTTGATCCCACTTTGATGCGGAGCAAAAACGGCTGAACTTATTCCAAATTTTATTAAACCATTCAATTCTACAACAAAAACTACTGTTATGACATTTTTCGCATGCTTCCAAAATGTTTTAAATAGTGTATCGCCACTAAGCGCGGAAAAATCGATGATGTGTAGCATACAAGGAAGTGAATTCACTTAGGTTTGGCGGATATTTTCATGGGGGCATGACTGAGCGAGCGCACGCATATTGTCCAGCCTGATGCTCGTCGGAGGGGTGGGTTTTTGCTCGGCGTTGGCCCTGCCAAATTCGCTACCATTAAATTTTATTTAATGCGTGCTTGTTATATGACTTCATATAGGGAAATCATAAAAGTGGAAATGAGAAAAGGAAAATTAAAGAGAGTTGAACCTAACAAAGAAATAAGTATCTGCAGAAGAAAAGGTGTCTGTAGATAAGATGGTTTTTCTACAGACTTTCGCCCACCCAACCATGATCACAGCGACTTAATAAACCAAAAAAAAAACAAACAAATATTGTGATCCCATATCCGATTATAGCAGGTTCCCTACGAAAGTGTTAAATCAAACAGCTAACTTTTAAATTATTCACAAATCATTTTAGATTTATTTATAAAAACAACATTCATTTATAACCGAAAACCAAATTAAAAACTAAATGCAATTTTAATATTTTTAACTTCATTTATGTATTAAAATTTCACTTTCAAATTTAAACAAATCAAGAAAAATTAGAAAAAAAAAAATAATAATATAAAAATAAAATAATATAAAATAATAAAAATAAATAAATATTTTTAAATGACAAAATGGCAAAAAATGATTAAATTTGATTATAAATTCATTTCAAACAATTTAAAAAATCTAAGGGACAAAATAAAAGTTACGGTGCTTCATAGTATAATCGAAGAATAAATATTAGGGTATTCAATTAATCGAGGTTCTGGTTTAATCGGTTAATCGAGCAAATAATTAATCGGGGTTGAGATTTAATCGGTTAATAATCGGTTAAATTTGAATTATTCGGTTAACCGAATAATATCAATTTAAAATGAATATAAAACCACGAATTGTATATACTTTTAAGAATTTTATTAATAAGAAATCTATATCCGATATGGCGAAGCTTTAAATATCCGTTAGCCCAAAAAAAGATTTTTTGTATGGCACCCTAAAAATTATCCCAATCCAAATTGGCCCCAACCCGAGTAAAAATTTTTATATGATGCAATACATAATGATATATAACACAATATATATTTATACGCAATTTAATCCGAATAATGGTGGATGTTTTTGCATTAAAAAAGATCAACTTGTATAAAATATGATTCGATTTCATCCGAGTTTTGACCAGACATTGCCATATTTCATTGGATCCAATTAGATCTAATTGCATAAAAACATAAAAAATCTTGGTGAGTTTTGGTTTGGGTGAGTTACACCACAGGTCAACGATACATTCACCAAACATATAATTTTCTAAAACAAAAAAAATGTTTGGGTACGCTTCGAACCAGATAGGTGATATACATAACAGTCAATCAAGCCGACCCAAAATTTTCGGCGGCGGCGGCTCGACCAATTTTGCTCGGCGGCGGCTCAGTGTCGGCTGAACTTTTTTGTTCTAGTTTTGTTGTAAAATTTGTTTTTTGAATGGCAGCGGCGCGAAAAAAAGTTAAAAATTGTCCGGCGGCTGCGGGCAGCCGATTTTGAGCCGGTCGGCTTGATTCACTTGATGTATTACATAACCCTAACAAGGAAATGTTTAGGAACATTTTAAAAGTTTCTTATACTTTGCTTAAAAAACTTAGAACATTTTTGGTTAATTGGAAACATTTAATTGGAAACATTTATATATGGAACAGAATAAGCTATATATAATTTTATATTAAATTATACAGAAAAACAAATTTTGTATTGGCCCTAATATTATTTCATATATTTATATCAACCGTATCCCTTTTAATCCGAATCATGATTAAATTATATATTACAACATATGACTGCATTTAAAAAAATTAGAAAATACCTCACGGGATGTATAATCATATATGATTTATTATGTTTGTATCAAGTTATATATTGTTATATATGTTTATTTTTACTCGGGAATTCAAAAAAATTTCAAAAAAAATAAAGCAACTTTTATAAAATGGAAAAATTAAGCCAAATTGCTGCCGGGCTTAGATGCACCCCTAAAAAAGTTTCGAATTCGGTACTAAAAATATGAACAAAAAAATTGTTTGGTTTCCAAATTTGTTTTCCTTTATTTGTCAGGACTGAAATTCCAATAATTTCATCGGTCGATATCTCCGTAAAAAAAAGATATCTAAAGGATTCCAAAAATATCAGAATTTTCAGATGTGCTGAACTATTTACACCGTCCGACAAAAATGGAAAAAATCGTTAAACACGAACTTGGTAATATACGTTTGAAACTAGGGACTAAATCTAGTAAAACTTCATTTACAGTTTTTCATTTCGTGATCCTGTTTCCTTTTAAAACGACTTCAAAGTTTTAGAAAATTAAATTTTACAAAATATTAGGGAGATCCTCCTCTTTCATTTTCCATCACCAGTGGTATCCTAGGACACACTAAAAAAAAAAAACTGTAAAGTTAGCAAAAAATTTAGTTAAATTTAACTAAAAAAGCACCTGATTTTGGGCCTACTAAATTTTTAGTTAATTTAACTAAAAATATTTAGCTAACTTTTCGTAGAATGAATGTAGCAAAAAAAACCGTAACTTTAACTAAAAATTTAGCTGAAATTTCGTAACGTTTTTATGTACATATATTAACAAAAAAATTAGTTGAATTCAGCTAAACTTTTTGTTACTTTTCGTAAACTAAAATTTACAAAATATTTTGTAAAAAATTGTAAGTTTATTTTTTCTGTTTTTTCATCAGCTTAAGTAGAACTTATGAGATTTGCATAGGAGGCTACATAAAAAATTTCACTTAACAAATTTGTTACGAAAAATCAGCAAATTAATTAGTAAGAATTCGTAAACTCAGTTTTGAAGTCAACAAAAAAAAATTAATTCAAAATTTGTTCAAAACTAGTATTTTCGTAAATTGAACTTAACTAAAAAAAGTAGTTAAAACGCTGATTTTAACTAAAAATTTGCTAAAAAGCCAGTAAACTCGAGTTAACGAAAAAAAATTTGTTAACTTTACAGTTTTATTTTTTTGAGTGCAAGTACAAATATTAAAAAAAGTATTTTATAAACATTTTTAAAATGTAATCCTTTAAAATTTTGGGAAACAGGATCACGAAATGAAATACTGTAAATGCCGTTTTACTTCATTTGATCTCTACTTTCAGACATATATCATCCGGTTCATGTTTAATATTGGCTGTCGGACGGCGTTATACATTATAAAATAATTCGCGGTTTTATAGGGTCCCGTTTATGCAGTATAGTCAATCGAAAATCTAAATATCTCAAGATGAGATGGATCAGTTCTAAGGTCAGATTCCGATTAGGCGCATGAAATAGAAATATATATGTATACTGTTAGCAATGTATAAAAAATTGGCTAGGGTTACAAAGTTTGTTTTCTTTTTTTAAACCGAAATATCTTTTTAGGACTTCGATAAAATATTTTCTTGACGAAGTTTTTACATGTTGCTAAAAGAGAGTTTGATAATTTTTTTGACCTAAACTTCTTTTAGCAGAACCGTAATTTAAATTAAAAATGAAATATCAAAAAGCAAAATAAAGCAAAAAAAAATAAGTAAAAGTACTAAAAAAAAAAAATTTCGGTTAATCGGTTAACCGACACAAATTATTCGGTTTATTTGTTATTTGAAAATTGACATTTTTAAATTATTCGAACAGTTAATCGACCAAAATTAATCGGTTAACCGATTAACGGTTAATCGATTGAATACCCTAATAAATATACAAGAAAAACATATGATCGGTCATTGACCCCACTAAAAATTCTCCGAAAACAAAACTCACACTTAAAAAATTATGTTAGTAAAATCAACTGAAAATGTCAGTTAAAATAACTACTTTGTAAGTTGTTTTGAGGTCATCTACTTTTTCAGTTAAATCAACTAACAATGTTAGTTATTTTAACTGACAAAAAACAACTGACTTATGTAGTAAAAACTACTTACATTTGTAGTCAAAACAACTAAAATGTAGTAAAAATAAAAAAAATCAATATAAATTTTTTTTTTTCAAAACATTTTTCAGAAAAAAAAATTGAAGACCAAATTTTTTCCAAGTTTTTTTTTTTAAAAAAAGTTGTGAAAAATAAAAATAACGAAATTTTTTTTTTTTGGAAAAAAAACTTTTCAGAGATAAAATAAATAAAATTAACTACTTTAAATAACTGTTACTACATCACAGTACTTTTTTGTTAGTTGTTCAAAAAAACGACTTAAAATAACTAACAGAAATAGTTGTTTGATATTTTTCATACAAAAACAACTGACTTTGTAGTTGAAAACAACTAACTACTGTAAAATATACAAATAACTAACATGTAGTAACTTACATAATTTTCTGAGTGCAGTAAAATTTGATAACAAAAATTAAATTCTCGCGATAAAATTTATATCCTCCGATGGATAATTAAAATAAGCATTTAAACGATCAAAAATAATTTACAAATCGGTATTACTTAATTAAATAAACGTTAAATTAATTTAAAATAATTAACATTTTATGCGGTCACATCAATTTTTTTTTTTGTAAATTAAAATTTGGAGTTTAAAATAAAGAAAAAAAGAGAGTATGTAAAAACCAGTGATGTCAACTTTTTACAGGCAAAACGCGCAAAACAGTGATTCAAAAAGCGCTAAATTGGAATAAAGTAAAAAGTGCCAAAAAGCGCTAAAAGGGTATGTTTTAATTTAACGGTTTTAATATAAATTTTTGTAAAATCATCAGACCTATTCTCAGAACAAAATGGCTAAATATAATTTTCAAACTACATTTTTTCCTGTTTTTTATTATAAAACCACATTTTTTTTTAGTTTTTAACAAAGTTTCACATTTCTAGGATTGTACTACAGCATCTACGTGAAAAATATGAATTTAAGACTGTTATTATGACGTTTCTGTTATAAAATGTACATTTTTTCATGTAGCGATTAGTTGTAGAAAGAAAGCGCCAAAGGCGCTAAATGAAAAAGTCAAAACGCGCCAGTTTAGCGCCTTTTTTAAAAACGCGCTAGATTTAAAAAATGCGCTTTTTGGGTGGTCAGAAAGCGCTAAATCTAGCGCGAAACGCGTTGAGTTGGCATCGCTGTAAAAAAACAAAATTTTACAAACTTACATACATTGTGATGTTTGTTCACTGATGCCAACTATTTTTAAAAAAATGTAGCTAGATTGGACAAAAAAATAGCTAGAAATAGCTAAATTTAAAAACAGTTAAAAAATCTAGCTATTTTGTAGCTAGATTTGTATAAACAGTTGAAAAATCTAGCTATTTTATAGCTAGATTTTTGATTTGTGGTTTTTAAAAGGTTTTATTTGCTAAAGTTTTTAATTAAATAATAAAATAAGTTAGTTTTGGTATTAAAACGAACATTTTCAAATATTTTTATTAAATTTTGCAAACAAAAAGTTTAAATACTCATATTTTATATCGCAGATATAATTTATAACGCATGAAACTTTAGAAATTGCTTCCAACGCTTAAGTTATTAAATTAAGCTTTTAAATCAATTTCTTTAACAAAGAAACATTATTAATCTATATGTTATATGTATGTATTTCTGGATTTGCAGATCCTGTGAACTATTTCCTGTGAATTTCTATTTTCTGTGAATCGGCACCTCACTATTTTCTGTGAATCAGCACCTCATTTTGTATACGTAAAAAGTACTCATAATAGATTTAATTCCTGTAATGGGAACTTGTTTTATTTTTTTGGACTTATTTCGTTCGGAGTTCTTTAATTTTTTTGGGAGTAAGTATTTTGATTTTAAATAACTCCCAAATATTGGGACTTGTTTCATTTTTTCTTTGGGACTTATTTCATTTCTTAAAGTTGGGAGTTAATTCATTCCTCTAAGGACTTATATCATTAGGAATTATTTCATTGGGATTTATTTCATTTGGGAGTTGTTTCGCAGTACCAAATTTTTTAATACACAATTATCTGAATGCGAATTAAAAGCTCGATTATAGCCACTCGTTTTTTTTTGGTTATGAATACTGGTGTAAAATTTTATCCGTTATTGGAGAGATGAAAACTATTATATTTTAAACCCATAGCTGTTTTTTCTTTATGTTGGTACTAAACTACATTCTCTATGAATTATGCCAATACGATACTTGCTTGATGTTGAAAATTTTAAGTAACTTTATCATGGAGAGATTTTTGATAAATTTAAAATTTTTGTTTGAAGTTAAAGGAAATATCATAGAAAACCCCTGATAAAATTTTTTGAAAAGTTGAAAAACTAGCAGATGTCATACACACTTAAATAGCACGTTAACGAAATGTCAACTTGAAAATATAGCTAATAAAACGGTTTAAAAAAAAACACTTTTTTACAAATTTTGCGAACAAAAAAAGTAGCTAGATTTGTAGCTAAGAGCTAAATGACTTTTTTTGTCGCTAGATGCAAAAAAAAAATAGCTAAATCTAGCTACAAAATAGCTAAATTGGCAACAATGTGTTTGTTGCACCCACGCCGAAAGATCTTTCGATGAGTGCAGCTTGTTGTGGATGTCGTTTAAATAATAACTCCTTCATACGCTCTTATTCTGTTGATCTCTTTACACAAAACACTTAAGAGAGGCTATTTTAAGAGAGAGATTATTTACGGTACTCCTTTTAAAGAGTTAAGTGGATTAAGAGAATTTTTTTCTTATCTTGTTTTAATTAAACCATGAAACACTCTTAAAATAAACACAACCTAATTGCTAAAACTTTCAAAATTTAATTTTTAAACTACACCATTTACAGATGTAATGCGAAAAAGATCAATTGTAATTCGAAGATTCTATTTGTAATTCGAAGATTCCATTTGTTATTCGAAGATTCCATTTGTAATTCGAAGATTCCATTTGTAATACGAATACTCCAATTGTAATTCGAAGATTCCATTTGTAATTCGAAGATTCCAATTGTAATTCAAAAAAGATCAATTGTAATTCGTAAAAGATCAATTGTAATTCGTAAAAGATCAATTGTAATTCGTAAAAGATCAATTGTAATTCGTAAAAGATCAATTGTAATTCGAAAAAGATCAATTGTAATTCGTAAAAGATCAATTGTAATTCGTAAAAGATCAATTGTAATTCGAAGATTCCAATTGTAATTCGTAAAAGATCAATGGTAATTCGAAAAAGATCAATTGTAATTCGAAGATTCCAATTATAATTCGTAAAAGATCAATTGTAATTCGAAGATTCCAATTATAATTCGTAAAAGATCAATTGTAATTCGAAAAAGATCAATTGTAATTCGTAAAAGATCAATTGTAATTCGTAAAAGATCAATTGTAATTCGTAAAAGATCAATTGTAATTCAAAAAAGATCAATTGTAATTCGTAAAAGATCAATTGTAATTCGAAAAGGATCAATTGTAATTCGAAAAAGATCAATTGTAATTCGTAAAAGATCAATAGTAATTCGAAAAAGATCAATTGTAATTCGAAAAAGATCAATTGTAATTCGTAAAAGATCAATTGTAATTCGTAAAAGATCAATTGTAATTCGAAAAAGATCAATTGTAATTCGAAAAAGATCAATTGTAATTCGAAAAAGATCAATTGTAATTCGTAAAAGATCAATTGTAATTCGTAAAAGATCAATTGTAATTCGAAAAAGATTAATTATAATTCGAAGATTCCAATTGTAATTCGTAAAAGATCAATTGTAATTCGTAAAAGATCAATTGTAATTCGAAAAAGATCACCCGTGTAAAAATGTATTAGATCTTATCTGATCTGTTCATATATGTTCATATATGATCGTATCTGATTGCATATAATTATATCTAAAATGTCCAAAATCGAGATCTAATTATATCTCGGATTTGGTCAACATTGCCAAATCCGAGATATAATTAGATCTCGATTTTGGTCATTTTAGATATAATTATATCTAATCAGACATGATCATATATGAATAGATATAAACATATAAAATAAGATCTAATCCATTTTTACACGGGCAATTGTAATTCGAAAAAGATCAATTGTAATTCGTAAAAGATCAATTGTAATTCGAAAAAGATCAATTGTAATTCGTAAAAGATCAATTGTAATTCGAAAAAGATTAATTGTAATTCGTAAAAGATCAATTGTAATTCGAAAAAGATCAATTGTAATTCGAAAAAGATCAATTGTAATTCGAAAAAGATCAATTGTAATTCGTAAAAGATCAATTGTAATTCGTAAAAGATCAATTGTAATTCGAAGATTCCAATTGTAATTCGACAAATATCAACTGTATTTCCATTGATATGCTATCAGAATTGCATATGCACTTAGCAAAACTTGTAGTAATAACAAAAAAAAGTATTTCATATAAACTTTATGTTTTTTTAATAAACAAAAAAGTAAATAAACAAATAAAAATAAAAAAAAAAACATAAACTAAATAACAAAAAAAAAATAATGAATAATAAACTAAATAACGAAAAAAAAAAATAACATAAAAAAATAATTTCAATTAACAAAAAAAAAAAAAATTCCAGATTCTTAGATTTGTAAGATTTAAAAAAGTTATATATGATTAAAAACTATCAATCATTCAACAAAAAATAAATGAAAAAAAAACTTCAGTCTGTTACAGGGATGTTAAAGTTGGTACAATTGTACTTTTTTTGGTACATTTTGACCTTTAAAAGTACCGTGGTACTACCGCGACTCCTTTGGTACAATTTTAAAATTTCCAATTTATTTATTTATGATCCTGTTTTCGAGTTATTGCTAAGATATTACACTGTTGCGCGAGGCGCCCAAGTAGGCTAGTTGGTAGCGTGCTAGCCTATGAGTCTGGGGGTCGTGGGTTCGATTCCCACCAGAGGCCTTGGTCTGTTTCGCTACAACGAGACGAAGGTCATTGTTACCAGTTCTCGGTTAGGTAAAATTAGTATATGATTTGTAATTATATGGTAATTCTTAATAAAATAAAAATAAAAAATACACTGTTGCGCGACAAAAACCTGCCATTTAAATTACCAACTGCTTAAATTACCAATCTGCCACCCAAATATTTCAAGCGTTTTTAAGATACTCAATAAAACAATAATGTAGCACTTTTGGGGGTTTAGTGTTGCGTCGCTTCCAACAAAAAGGATTTGATTTCATATAAATTGTACGTCCTGATTCTAAAGCTGTAATCGAAATTTTTATTGCATGTTTCAATTTCGAGATATTCGAGTTCGAGATTTTCGCGAAATTATTGGTTTTTTGACTTTTATCAGCGAATGTCTCAAAAACAGTACGTGCTAGAAAAAACTGGAAGGCAGATTTAGAATCAAAAAAATCCGTAAGAATCAGTTGAATATTTCACTGGGAGGTTTTTGTTGACGAACTGTGTAATTATTTAGCAATAACACGAAAACAGGGTCAGCTAGGATTTTCTTGTTAACGATTTTAAAATGCAGAATAGTTTATAAGAAATTGTTTAAAACCACCCATAAAAAATGATTTTTTTTTTAATTTGTTTGCATTTTGGAGGGCATACAAGATTCAGTACAACCGAATTATCACTCTCATTTGTTTTAGTTAAGTTTTTATAAATATAAAAAAATGGTACCGTTAGAGTCCAAAAAGTAAAATTTTTATTGAAAGTTGGTACAAAATTGAAATCCCCATTTAACATCCCTGGTCTGTTATAAAAATATATATGTAATTGTAATTACTAATTGTAATTACTAATACTAATGACGCAAGAAAATCACCAGTTTTTGAACTTAAAAAAAAAAAACATTTCTTGATAAATTATTGCGAGAGTTCAAAGTTGAAGTAATTTTTTTTCTTTTGTGGATAAATCAAGATATTTTGTATACACTGATTAAGCCAATGAGATTATCAAAAATTTGAAATTTTTGATACAAAAAATAATTTTGATATCTACGCAGTCAATATTTTAATTCATAAACAGGCATTCTTTACAGAAAAGACTTAAATTTGGAAAACCATGGACATAATAAAAATTATTATCAAAATACGGTTTGGCAACAATACTCTGAGCTACAAAAATTTTAAATCGTCGCACATTGGGTTGAATGAGAGGCAAAGTGGCGCTTTATTCAGGGAAGCAGTAATTTTAACATATAATATTTTTTGATTGATGAATGATGAATAATACATTAGAAAGCACCCTTTTAAAGAGAAAACATGTGTTTTTTATTTTTTTTAAGCTGTCAGAATTTTTTTAGTGTTTCGTGAAAATTGAACTTGATTCACAATTTAAGCTGTTACTTTTAAACCAAAAGCGATAATTTAATGAATACAGTTGCAAATTAAATTATTTTTAATGCGATAATAAAAATGTAAAACAATAAAAAATAAATATGTGTTATTACTTGCATAAAATTTGTTTAAAGTCGGATTTTTGTGTTTCACCAAATTTTAATTTTTTTTAAATTTTCCATAAAAAAGTCAGGAAAGTTGTAATTTGGAACTATTAATTTTTTTATTAGCGTCTAATCACTAATAAGTAAAATACCACCATTTTTGAAAAAAATTAACATATTAGGCGGGTGGTTATGCTTTATTTCGGGAAAAAACTAAATTCACAATTTTTACTGTGTCTGTGAAATTAAAAAACACAATATTTTGAAACAAATAGCAAATTAATGTTTATGTAAAGTGCTATTATAAACGTTTAACCAAAATTATATGCTCTCATATAAGTACTAAGTAAATTTATTAAGAAACCTAATTTTTTCATAAAAATTCTTGAATGTTTAAATTTACCTTTTTACTTTAAACCTTGGAAATTGAAAAAAAAAATTATATCAGCTGCGTTATTCATAATAAATAAAGTTAACATCATGCATGTTTTTTGTCAGATATTATATTACACCACCCAGATACATCTGCTTACCCCGCCCCCCCCCCCCCCCTTCCCACTCCCCACAAAAACCGTCCCTATCATTTTTATTTTGTTGCTTGTTGGAGAGTATCAAAGATTTGGCACAGCCGAATTTTAAACTCTTAGAGTCCCCGCACAACAATGTCGGTGACGTTTTTTTCATACAAATTTGGCAAGAAAAAAGCTCAACCGAAAACCGTTTAAATAAAATCAATTTTATTTTTCTGTCGGTTTCTCTCTCTCTTCAAATTTTTGATATGAAAATGTTGCCACATTCTTATAAATATTTCGATTATTTTCGATAAAGTAAACAAAAAAATGTGATCTCTAAAAAAAAAATATTTAAAATTCTGAAAAAAACACAAAAAAAAGAAATCAATATGTGAAAATCAAATTGATATTAAAAAAAACAATAACATTAAATAAAAAAAGTGTCGAAAAAGTGAAAAATTGCGTAAGTATCAACGAATGACTGAATTTACCGCTGCCGCCTTTGTTTTGCGCCTATACTCTCTCATGACCGAAAACGTCAACCGCCCCGACATTGTTGTGCGGGGACTCTTACTTGTTTATATATAGATTACAAAGACCCACAAAAAAGGTCTAGACCCACTAATGCTTATGTATTTTTACTTTCTAAATTCAATTTCGCGATCAGAATTAAATTCTACCGATGGGTTTTTCTGCAATTTACAAGGAAAGTCCGCAAAAGTGAACCGACATGATTTCCTTGTAAATTTGACCAACAATAAGTTAACATTTTTTAAAAATTTTTTTCGGTATGTAATGTTCAAGTCTGATTTATTACGAAGAAAATAAGTGGTTTTTTCATAAAATCCATCAAAAATTGCAGAACTTACTTGCATTTGAACAAAAACGCATTAATTCACAACATAAATACAACTGTATTTGTATAAACTGAAATAACGCATTTTTGTTCAAATGCATGTAACTTCTGCAATTTTTTACGGATTTTAT
This sequence comes from Pegoplata infirma, assembly GCA_963921195.1. Lineage (NCBI taxonomy): Eukaryota > Metazoa > Arthropoda > Insecta > Diptera > Anthomyiidae > Pegoplata > Pegoplata infirma. The sequence continues at coordinate 208,374,042 of OY992539.1, read as the reverse complement.
ATAAAATACTCTTATTTTCTACGTAATAAATCAGACTTGAACCTTGCATACAGAAAAAAAATTAAAAAATTTTGTAACCTTGTCAAATTCACAAGGAAATTAGGTGGGTTCACTTTGCGGACTTTCCTTGTAAATCACAGGAAACCCCAACTATAGAATTCAATTCTGATGGTAGAATCGATTTTAGAAGGTCAAAATACATAAGGATAAGTGGGTCTGGTTTCTGGGTCAGAAACTTTTTTGTTTTTTTGTGATGAAGTGTTATTTAAGCCACCATATTTTTTTTCATAAAATCTTAAATAAAAAAATAACGGCATTAAACGCGGACGTTTTTTTTCTTTTAAATTAAAGCTTATACTATGTGCTTTATTATCACAATGTATAAGCAATAACAACCTCTTACATTTTTTTTTATATTCCATCAAGTATTAAAAATACTCCAATTTTGGAACATTTTACAAAAAAATTTCAAAAATATTTTTATGACAATTTTCAAAAAACAGAAATGTATTTGAAAATACCTGAAGTTGATGGTTCCATAATAAAAAAAATACCTTTGAATGAATAAATACCAAAAAAAAATTCTAGAAATAAGTTGATTTTTAATTTTTAGCACCATATTCAAAAACACAAAAATTTATTTGATTTTGACGGCGGATTGCAAGAAAAGTAAACAACGCAGAATAATAGTTGTGACAGATTTTTTAGTGTAATTTTATATACTTTAACCCTAAATTAATAATTTTTGTAAAAAAAAAAATTTTCAATTTTGAATAAAGCGCCACTTTTGATCCATGTCAACCCAATGTGCGTCGTGAAGTGGTGATATTGTTTTTTGGACAAAATCATCAAAATGAAACAAACCAATTTATTTATTTAAGGATTCAAATTTGTTATTGGATATTAAATTTTTGACAGTTATAACAGATTTGTTACAAATTATAAAGTAAAAACAAAACCATATTCGAACCAGTTGTTAAAATTCAAAAATTTTTAAGAAACATTAAAATATTAATAATGCATTTAAAAAAAAATAATAGAAAAACTACAAAACTAATAACGATATTATATACATAATTATCCTTTATTATATCACATTGAAAAGCAAAGCACCAAAATTATCCTAATCATTATGTTCATGTTGTATAACACTATCAATATCAATATTATATGGGCAACATTTAATGCGAACAAGATCCTCAATATGTGCATCTGTTAAACGATTTCTATTTTTAATCAATTTTAATGAGGAAAATGACGAATCACATATATATGTTGACCCAAACATTGAATATAATTTGAATATTTCATTTTTTGATTTTGGATATGAAGATTCATCAATAGTTTTCCAAAACTCAAGACCAGTAAGAGGTAGATTGAAATCATTTATCATACTTACAAGTTCTTCTTTAATATCAACACTTTGCTTTTCAATGTTACATAATAAAGGATTATTATGTACATAATTCAATTATGTTTTCTATTTTGTCAAAATCGTTAAAACGCATGTTGTAGTTAACTAACAAAGTTTCCAATATATTAACATATTCATTTAATTTGCTTAAATTATATGGAAATACATTAAAAACTTCTGCAGTTCTTTTTAAATTAATCAAATTTTTTTCCTTAAGATACATTATTAATATTTAAATTTTTTTAATAAATTGCTGAACTGCGAAAACTAGTTCAATAATGGATTTATTTTTACCTTGCAACTGAAGGTTAAGTTGATTAACAAATTCTGTTACATCTGTCAAAAATGCAAAATCCAATACAAAATTTGGATCTTTTAAATAATTAACATATTGGTTTGTGTGATTTGAAGGATTTTGCTCAAAAAACAGTACCACCTCTTCACGAAGACTGAATAGCCTTTGATGACAACGTCCTTTGCTAAGCCATCTAACCTCTGTAAACATGAGTAAATCACCATACTCAGCATTGACCTCTTCGAGAAAATATTTAAATTTTCTGTGGCTCAGAGCATTGTGGCCTCCCCGTATTTTATTAATTATTTTTAAAACAATGTCCATGGTGTTAGTTATGTTAAGGCTTTTTGTAAAAAGTGCCTGCTGATGAATAATGCAGTGAAATGCTTAGACATCAAATCTATTTTTCAATAAAAAACCTACAAATCCATCTTTTTTTCCCACCATTACCTTGGCACCATCAGTGCATACAGAGCAACATTTTTCTTTATCGGCAAAAGAAAAAACCTCTTCGTTAACAATATTGAAAATGGTTGATCCCTTTACATTGCCATGTAATGCAACCATTCTCAATATTTCTTCGTGTGTGTTGAAGGACACGCATATCATTAGTTGAGCTATATTATTAATATCAGTGCATTCATCTAAGCAAATAGAAAAATATCTAGAATTAAGTATTTTATTTTTAATATTTGAATAAATGAATGCACTGATATTTTCAGTTCTACGAATAATAGTGCGTGGTGACAGGGGAACATCATTTATTACACCTCGAATTTCGTCGGCCTTTTCACCAAAACATTTAAGCACATCGTTGCTTAAATCTTTGTAAAACTGGCCATCTTCGTAAGAACGCGATCGCTTTGCGAGGCCAGCCGCAATAACAAATGATGCTTTTTTTTTAAATATTTACTAGATTCTTCTTCTTGTAAATCCTCCGAGTCCGCCATAAATTTTTCAAAAAAGGGTTTTTTCAGTTCAATAACTACACTCTTATAAATTTTTGTTGAAATTTACCCACTTTATTGTAGGTAACTGTTCTCCTACAATAAAGTGGGTAAAAATACTCTATGGCCGCTGTTCCAAAAAAAGTAATTCACATAAAAAATGTGAAAATGAAAATTTTCGAATTTTTTTGGTGTTCTAGATTTCACATCCGAATTTCTTTTTCGTTTTATTTCACCTAAATAAAATTTGGTGAATGTAAAACGAATGCACTTTTTTCCTTATAATTTTTTAAATTTTAATTATTCGATTTCAACTTCATATTAAAAAGTGATCAACAAAACACTAAACTTGATTTCATGTGATTCGGAAATTTTCATGTGAATTGAAAAGTTGTGAAAGACAGAACAGCGGCCTATGTGTTTAAATTTCAACATTTGCACACAAAGTGTGTATAACTATTAAACATTTTGTGTGCACACCTACATGTTTGACGCTTCGAAAATTCTCTTGCAATAAACACAAAATGTGTAATATTAAAACGTTTGTGCTTAAAAAAGCATTATATGTGTGCAAAAATGGATTAAAAATGCTTAAAATTGCATTTATAATATTTTTTTTTTTTACTTTTAATGTGCTTTATTCCTATAAAAAAATACAAAAAACGGATTTTTATTTATATGCTTTTTATTTCAACTAAATTGCAATTATAATATTTAGATGAAATATCCAATAAATTGTAAAAACTAAAATGTAATAAAAGAAAAACAGACACATAATACAATGTTATAATAACATAAATATAAATATTAAAAATCATATATTATAAAAAATCAAATAATAGCTATTTTAAACGTCGTAATAAAAAGAGAATTTCTTAAAATTAATAAAAATAATATGAATACATTTAAAATAATTTAAATTGTGTCAAATTCAAGAATTTTTTAATTACAATAATGATAAATATATCAGATTGTGAGATTTCTTTATAGAAAAATAACTTAAAAAGGTCTGATTATTTTTCAATAGAAAATGACTCTGAATCCTTAACTCTTTCTACAGAAAAAATGTATCAGACTTTGAGATTTTTTCTAAAAAAAATAAGTCTCAGATTCTGAGACTTATTTTATAGAAAAAATGTTTCAGATTCTGAGACTTTTTCTATAGAAAAATTGTCTCAGATTCTGAGACTTTTTCTATAGAAAAATGTCTCAGATTCTGAGACTTTTTCTTCAAAAAAAATGTCACAGATTCTGAGACTTTTTCTATAGAAAAAATGTCTCAGATTCTGAGACTTTTTCCATTGAAAAATGTCTCAGATTCTGAAACATTTTCTATAGAAAAAATGTCTCAGATTCTGAGACCTTTTCTATTATAAATATATCTCAGACTGCAAGACTTTTTCTGTAGAAAACCCGTATCAGATTCTAAACATTTTTCCATAAAAAAAATGTCTGAGATCTTGGAAATGTTTTTATGGAAACATATCAAAGATTCTGAAACAGTTTCTATAAAAATATATCCTATTTTGAGACTTTTCCATGGAAAGAAATTACTCTGATTTTGGGACTTTTTCTTAAGAAAAATTTCCTCAGATTCTGAGACTTTTTCTTAAAAATAAAATCTTTTTCAATTAAAAAATTGTCTTAGATTCATACATTTTTTCTATAGGAAATCTCAGATTCTAAATGCATTTGTCGAAATTAATATCTGATTCTAGCACTTTTATCCTTATGAACAGGTCTTTGATCGTGAAATACATTTTTGTAGACAAAATCTCCATTTGAGAATATAAGGAACGCTTTTTTGGAAATTGGAAATGTTTGATGGTATCACAATTCTTTAGAGCTTCTTGTTGAAATAGTACTTCAATTTCGCGACAAAACTCAAAATATAAATTCTCTGCACCTTAACCAACTTGCATTTAATATCTGAAAAATATGTATGTTTTTATAAGTTGCAAGACTTTATTGCAAGCAAAAAAAGGCTGTGTATAAATACCGTCAAACCAAGGTTTAAAAAACCAGACCAATGGTAGTAAAAAACACTGAAATTGTACTATAGCAGTATTAAAAATATCATCAAAAACAAATAGCGATCAACTGGTACACTTCCATAAACACACACATTTCAATAGTAGCTAGCTAGCAGGTGGTTGATTTTTAAAAATAACAAAAGCAATAAGTAGCAGCACTGGTTGTGTTTGCAAAAATGAAAAAAACACAACCAGCAAAAAAAAGGAACCAACCATTTGTAAAAAAAATAAACACACAATGTGTGCTAGACAAAAGATCAAAAAACCATCTAGCAGCATCTAGCAGTAAAATCATTGTTGCCAATTTAGCTATTTTGTAGCTAGATTTAGCTATTTTTTTTGCATCTAGCGACAAAAAAAGTCATTTAGCTCTTAGCTACAAATCTAGCTACTTTTTTTGTTCGCAAAATTTGTAAAAAAAGTGTTTTTTTAAACCGTTTTATTAGCCATATTTTCAAGTTGACATTTCGTTAACGTGCTATTTAAGTGTGTATGACATCTGCTAGTTTTTCAACTTTTCAAAAAGTTTTATCAGGGGTTTTCTATGATATTTCCTTTAACTTCAAACAAAAATTTTAAATTTATCAAAAATCTCTCCATGATAAAGTTACTTAAAATTTTCAACATCAAGCAAGTATCGTATTGGCATAATTCATAGAGAATGTAGTTTAGTACCAACATAAAGAAAAAACAGCTATGGGTTTAAAATATAATAGTTTTCATCTCTCCAATAACGGATAAAATTTTAAACCAGAATTCATAACCAAAAAAACGAGTGGCTATAATCGAGCTTTTAATTCGCATTCAGATAATTGTGTATTAAAAAATTTGGTACTGCGAAACAACTCCCAAATTAAATAAATCCCAATGAAATAATTCCTAATGATACACATAAGTCCTAAGAGGAATGAATTAACTCCCAACTTTAAGAAATGAAATAAGTCCCAAAGAAAAAATGAAACAAGTCCCAATATTTGGGAGTTATTTAAAATCAAAATACTTACTCCCAAAAAAATTAAAGAACTCCGAACGAAATAAGTCCAAAAAAATAAAATAAGTTCCCATTACAGGAATTATATCTATTATGAGTACTTTTTACGTATACAAAATGAGGTGCTGATTCACAGAAAATAGTGAGGTGCCGATTCACAGAAAATAGAAATTCACAGGAAATAGTTCACAGGATCTGCAAATCTAGAAATACATACAAATAACATATAGATTAATAATGTTTCTTTGTTAAAGAAATTGATTTAAAAGCTTAATTTAATAACTTAAGCGTTGGAAGCAATTTCTAAAGTTTCATGCGTTATAAATTAGGGCTCTTATTCATAATACTTATAACAGACTTATTGTAGGTTTATTTGACAATTGTTCCTGCAATATCTGTCAAATAAACCTACTTTAAATATATTTTAGGTTTTATGAATAACCACATATATCTGCGATATAAAATATGAGTATTTAAACTTTTTGTTTGCAAAATTTAATAAAAATATTTGAAAATATTCGTTTTAATACCAAAACTAACTTATTTTATTATTTAATTAAAAACTTTAGCAAATAAAACCTTTTAAAAACCACAAATCCAAAATCTAGCTATAAAATAGCTAGATTTTTCAACTGTTTATACAAATCTAGCTACAAAATAGCTAGATTTTTTAACTGTTTTTAAATTTAGCTATTTCTAGCTATTTTTTTGTCCAATCTAGCTACATTTTTTTTAAAATAGTTGGTATCAGTGAGTAAAATTCAACTGCTAGGTGAGTATTGTGAATAAGTACTAATTGTAAGCAGGAAAAAAAAGGTTTAAGTTATTCAAAAAAAAGACACAAAATGAAAACAATGGTATTAATAAGTTTTAAATTTATACTTCATATAATTTTCAGAAATGATGGTTTGGCTTGTGAACAATTATATAAAAAAAAAGGAAATTATAAAATATGAGCTTTTTGGAAGCCAATGTGGCCAAATCCCGCTCATAATATTTCCAGTAAATCATTGTTAAAGTTTAAAGATTTTCTAAAATTCCCTGTTAAATACTTATTGAAAATCTCATGAAAAATTAACTTTACAATGCTAACTCTCTTATCATACCAAATTTCTAATTCAAACGATTGCTAGTTCCAATTGATTTTTTTTTAGTCAATTTTTTATTGTTATCTTTTTTTGGTTTGATTTAGAAAAAAATAAAAAAAACCCTAAAAAAATTTTCATACCAAAAATCGATTTTTTTAAATGTTTTTTTTGTCACTTTGGCCTTGTAAAAAATTAAAAATTCTTCAGAGAAAAAATTATTTTTTTTTAAGTTAATTTTATATTTTTATCTTATTTTGGTTTGCTTTCAGATTTAGAAAAAAAATAAAAAAAAAAATTCTAAAAAAAAATTTCATACGAAAAATCGACTTTGTAATGTTTTTTTTGGCCACTTTGGCCTCGGAAAAAATTGAAAAATTTTTCAGAGAAAATATTTTTTTTTTAAATTAAATTTTATATTTTTAACGTATTTTGGTTTGCTTTAAGATTTAGAAAAGAATAAAAAAAAAATCTACAAAAAAGCTTCTTACGAACACTTTGGCCTCGGAAAAAATTTAAAAATTTTTCAGAGAAAATTTTTTAAAAATTCGATCCACCCTAATATATATCCTTATCAGTAATAAGAGGGATACAAAGATTACATGCAAGTATCGATCAATCAATCACCTTTGTATTTTTCTATTTTGTAGTAAAATTCATACATAGATGCTACAACATTATTACTTAAAAATTTGTTGGTTTTCTTAGACAATTTTTCTGAAAAAAAATCTGATTATAAGAATATGCCCAAAAAAATTTTTTTTAAACAATTTTAAAGATTTATATTGTCTTTAAACATTTTTTTTGTAAATTACATAATTTATGCAGTTATAAAACAATTAACAGGAAAAATTGTATGAAATAAATTAATTCGTACAATTTTTTATATAAACATACACATGTGTACATTATTTTTTCTTTACACTTGCGTACAATTTTTTATAAACTTTATTGTTCATCACCAGGGAAACCAAAAATATTCAGTATCATGTTTTTTCCTGTACATTTTATTGATAAATGGGTAAGGTATTTATCCGTTTCAGAAGTTTTTAAGAAATCTGGCATCGATTTGTTAGAGCATATTTTGGCATATTTTAGCCTTAAGAGCATATTTTTGCATATTTTAGGTTTAAGAGCATATTTTACCATAAGAGCATTTTTTAGAGCATATTTTCAATTTTTGAGCATTTTTCCACTTTTTAGAGCAGTGGTCGGCACCCATTGCACGCTGGAGCCGAACACAATCGGTTATTCACATGTATACAACACGAATGTCAACAAAAAATCAACAAAGAGCATAAAAAGAACAAATATTTTATTCAGTAGCAAGCTTACTTTCTTCAAAGCAGGTTGATGTCGCTTTGTTGAAGAAATACACCAACACATGCATATTTTTATTAAAACACAAATACTTTCATATGCCTCTTTCTGCCGACCACTGTTTTAGAGCATTTTTTTTACATTTTTAGAGCATATTTTTTTTTTCAATTTTTAGAGCATTATTTTCCATTTTTTTTGATGACAACATTTATTTTTAAATTTTTTGTCCAATAAGTATATTTTTTTCAACAATTACGGAAATGTGACGATTGCTTCCCCTTTGGCCTGTTCTTGCTTGATATCGGTATATGACACTATGTTCTCTTTAGATTCAGCAACTTGGTAGAAAATATTAAGGCAAATATTTTTGTAGAACATATTTAACCCTCTAACTACCGCACATGACGGTATTTGGAGGGTCTATTCTTTAACAAATTGTAAAAAACACCAAAAAAATGGGGACATAATGTTTTTTAAGAGCATATTTTTATTGTTTTTAGAGCATATTTTCCGTTTTTAAGGGCATTTTTTAAGCGCATAAAACTTGTTTTTTAGAGCATATTTTTGGTTTCCCTGTTCATCACAATGTACCAGACAATCGTCTAGCAGCACTTGATAGAATTTCTTCAAAGTGCTAGTAGCAGCTAGTGCGTATTTCGACATTGTCAACTAGTAACCAGCTCTTCGTTTCAATTTATGTGCTAGTGCTAGAGAGACAACTTGTGTGTGTTATTCATTTTTTTACTAGCAACACACACGCAAAAACAAAAGCAATAAAAAAAAAAAAAACTAAACCGTTTTGAATGAAATAAAAACTAGACAATGGTTGTGGTAATATTATTTGCAAATTTCGCCTAGTAGTGGTATTAGTATAAAGAAAAATGTGTTAGCTGATCTGGAAATTTAAAGCCTGCACAAAATGTGTAAAAATAAAATTCAAATTTGTATAAACACACAAATTACTATACTAAATGTGTAATTTTCGATATTTTGTGTCTAAATGAATTTTTCAAACATTTCATGCGTAAATTTAGGCGTTGTGTGTCATTTTAAACAAAAGTTTACTAACATTATTGTAGTGATTTTACATATATTTTTTAGAGTGTAATATTTTTTTTCATCATTAGATAAATTCTCATATTGATAGTGGCATGTTTTAAAATGCGTGACAACGTACGTTGGCATACAAGACATTCTGGCTTACCAAAATAATTTTCGCTAAACAAAAATTCATATTCAAAACATTCTGTCTGGACAAAAATTAAGCCAAACTAAAGCAAAATTAACTTTAAAATTATTACACAAAATATTGACCTTTTCTTTGCAATTTTACTATGGTTAAATATTTTTGCAAACACTTCACACCGCGTTCTCCCCTTTTGGAGTTTTTGATGGTATTTTGTTAATTTCCGCGACGACAATATTAAGTTCAGTTCAGCTTATTGACCGCACTTGACTGACTCAGGCGATCACTTTGACAGATGAGCGAGATGGACAAAAGCTCTTCCTCAGAAGTTAAATAACTGACAAAATCAGAGAATTTAGTAGGGATTTTGTTTTGTTAGATTTACAATTGGGTGCCAATCTGTATTAAAGAAGAAATTTAAATAAATTTCAAGTGATACAAGAGAGTTGAATTTAATTATTACTTATTAACCATTTAAAACTGACACAAAAATAAAAGAAAGAAGCAGCAACACCATATACACTAGACTGGGTCGAAATCCTACAAAGTGTAAGGATCGATTGTCCTTAGTGCGGGAAAGTGGAAATGGGGTAATATAAGCATTTTATGGAAGACAACTTTTTAATAGATCAAAAACTATATTAGCGCATCGGTGGTCAAAATTGAGATTTTGGTCAAAATGGCCAAATTTTCAAAAAAATTTTAAAAATATAAATTTCATTTTATTGGTTAGTAAAAAAAAATTTTTTATTGCATTTGATACTAATAACTTTTGTGTAAAATATCGGAATTTTATGCCATCACTAACATATTTTTACTTAAGGTTAAAAAAAAATCGTGTTTTTGGCGCGGTTCTCAAAACCACTTTTTTTATTAAAATTGCAAAATATATCGATTTTATTACTCAATGTTATTAAAAACATCATAAATACTAAAGATTTAGATTTTTGCGAAAATCCGTTCGGTAGTTTTTTGTGGGGAGCGATTTCAATTGAGCGGATTTCAAGGAAATCGGATTTTTTGCCATTTTTTTGAGTTTTTATTTTTTGTAAGCTTCATTATTGTACAAATTGACCAATATTATGCTCTATCTTGTTCCATTTGATCATGGTAACTTAATTTTGAAACGTTAGATTTATAGGACGTCTTTAACCCTAATCGGTCAGCGGCCAAAAGTGTCCCGTACTGATTTTTTTTAGGTTTTAACTACTGTTTTATGAAATTAATGGTTCCAAATTCATGTTTGTGTGGAATATTGTGTTGTATGTTCTTTTATTTAATCATATTGACTTAATTTTGAAACATAAATTTTTTTGGGCATCTTTAACCCGTATGTGCATTAGACCACCCAAAAATTGTATGGGATTTGCAAAAGTATTTTTTTGTTCGCTCCACCGGCAGTTTCTGATAGATTGGCCATAAAAAATAATATCTGTGCAAGAACTGGATCTCTCGGTTGCATACAGGCCAGTCGATTTGAACTTTTGACCCCAAAAGTGACCTAAAAGCACTACAAAGCTTTTAAGTGCCATAACTCTTAAAATATGCGTTTTTCCAAAAAATACTATATAAGTTTTATTTTGCAGAATAAGAAAGCAAACATTTCCTTCATGCAAATTTTTGGCCTAAGTCTAAGACATCGTGGTGTTTTTGGCGGTTAAAATAAAAATTTATTTGAAGACTTAATTTAAAACGACCCTCGTTAAAATTTGGACGGAGACTCAAATAGTCGGTATCCATTATTTTGTAGAGTAAGATATGCAGTTTTCATAAACCAATTACATTTGGAATTTATATGTGTAATTTCATTACAGAAGAGGCCAAAGCTGACTTTGAAGTTCAGATTTTTCAAATGCTGTATACAAATTTGTGAAATTACTTTATTTTAAACGACCCTCGTAAAAATTTTAGTGGATACAATCGGTTTCCATGATTTTGAAGAGTTAGATGTGTACTTTTTGGAAAATATTTGGGGAATTCCAGGCCAAATCACTCACTTTTAGACCCGACCCCCTTCGATTAATTTTTTTGGATATATTTTAGTACGTATTAAATGCAACTTTCACTCAAATTTTCAGACTTTTATACCAAGTTGGTGTTGAGTAATCAATTTTTTAAAATGGCGTTTTTTTCCAAAAAAAAAAATAAAAAATTGAAATTTTCCATTAATTTTGACCAGTAAAAAATATAGATATCTTACAATAAGTTGGACGACGTTTTGTTGGTATTTAAGTAAATGTAGTTTTAGAAAAAAAATATTTAAAAATTATTCGAATTAATTATCACTTATTTTTTAACGTATAAAATTAAAATCGAATTTTTGAAAAAGTCCGAAACCTTCGATTTTTTTTAAAGTCTAAAAATTCTACTCTAAATTACACAATTTTTAATCCATAATTCGAGATGTGAGCACAATTAGTCCTATTTTTTTTTTCAAATTTTGGAAATTGCAGTTTTTTTTAGACTGGTGTATTTTATATGGTGCTCCAAAATTATTAAATTGATAGATATTGACCCTAACTTACCCTTGATACATTCATTTGTGGGTAAAAATATGTCTCATAAAAATTAAGGTTTATCGGACTGGGGTAATGCGTCCCGCGTCGGTCTTGAATTTTAAAAAACGGATTACAAGGAAAAATATGATTTTTTTCTGTTTTCTCATTTTTTTTTTGTATTTTAAGTTAAATTTGAATTCAGGTGGTTAAAGAATTTTGATTTGGAGTAAAATGCCTCTCTAATAAGGTACTAAAAACCAAAATCGGTTGAAAATCAGCCAAGTTATTAAAACTTCCCCAGGCATCTAACGTGTGGCAGACCACTTGAATACAATCCGAATCATGAAATTCATTGAAATTTTCTACTGTAATAACATTTTTTTATTCTTCAAGTTCAAAAGTAATAAAATGCCAAGTATTTTTCATATAGTATTTTGCTAACATGTTTTCAATTAATGCTAAAAATGCCTGTAATTTTCAACACTTGTTTGAAATCTGCATTTTTAACTCTTCAAAATCATGGAAACCGATTGTAATCAAGGTTGGCAATCGATACGCACCCAGAATAACGTTATTTGGCTATTGTACCGCAACCAATGAAGATATGGATATTTTTTACAGCGAATATTAAAGTCCATGAAATTTCTCGTATTTTTGATGTGTTACTTCGTGTTTGTACCGGTTGGTTTTCGAAATATAGGCCAATACCTTTATAATACCGTTTGAAACGGTATTTTAAAGGTATTGGCCTATATAACGAAAATGAACCGTTACAAACACGAAGTAACACATCAAAAATACTAGAAATTTCATCGACTTTCATAATCGCTTTTAAAAATGTCCATATCTTTATTGGTTGCTGTACAATAGCCAAATACCGTTATTCTGGCAACCTTGATTGTAATCCATTAAAATTTTAACGAGGGTCGTTTAAAATAAAGTAATTTTACAAATTTGTATACAGCATTTGGATAATCAAAACTTCAAAGTCAGCTTTGGGCTCTTATGTAATGAAATTACCCATATAAAATCCAAATGTAATTGGTTTATGAAAACTACATATCTTACTCTACAAAATAATGGATACCGACTATTTGAGTCTCCGTCCAAATTTTAACGAGGGTCGTTTTAAATGAAGTCTTCACATAAATTTTTATTTTAACCGCTAAAAACACCACGATGTCTTAGACTTACGCCAAAAATTTGTATGAAGAAAATGTTTGCTTTCTTATTCTGCAAAATAAAACTTATATAGTATTTTTTGGAAAAACGCATATTTTAAGAGTTATGGCTCTTAAAAGCTTTGTAGTACTTTTAGGTCACTTTTGGGGTCAAAAGTTCAAATCGACTGGCCTGTATGCAACCGAGAGATCCAGTTCTTGCACAGATATTATTTTTTATGGCCAATCTATCAGAAACTGCCGGTGGAGCTAACAAAAAAATACTTTTGCAAATTTGGGTGGTCTAATGTGCATGCAACCAAAAATGTCCCCTACCAAAATTTTCATGTTTTTTAAAAATTAAAAAAAAAAAAAACACATTTTTATTTTCAAAATAGTCAAAAATAATTAATTAAATAATTTTTATATTGCCGAAAGCGTTAGCCCTTCTGAACTGATGGTAGGGTTGCTATTCGTACTGTTTTAAACATTACATGTACTGTTTTTTATAAAAAGTACTGTTTTATGCACACCACCTAAAACAGTACGCAAAAGTACTGTTTTTTAAAGCGTGTACTGTTTTTGTACTGTTTTTTTATACTCATCCCCAAAATGTAACATTTTTCGAAAAATGTTTCATATTTGACAAAATTTTAATTCAATTTTTAAAAAGGAGCTAAATGCAATTTAAATTTATACCACACTCAAAAAGAAAAATTATTTAAAAAGTGGAAAACTTAACTAAATTCAATAATGATTTAGCTCCATTGCCATGTTTTCCTTCTTTTTATCTAAATTTTTCTGAAAAATAAGAAAAAGAAAAAACTAGAAAATGTGAAAAAATTTATTTTATTGAGTACATCTCAATTAACATTCCGATTGCGGGCAGACCCCATTAGGTTCGGAACCCATAGGTCCAGAGCACCTTAGGCCCAGTCCCATTGGGTCTATTAAGGATCGTCATAGATTTTGATTCAACATCTTTGCCCTTTTCGCTCTACCTTGCTTAGTTTTTAAGATACGGGAATAAAAGGGTCTTTAGAATCTTAACGGGATAACTAAAAAACTATTACACGGAGGGATTAAGACGATCGTGTAAAGAACGACAAAAATGTATTTGGCATTTTTTTTGTTGCGGCAATATTTTCTGAGAAATGAGGAACGCCGAAATTTTTAGATTCAAATTGAGGAGTCCATACATTGAAAGATGACCGGAGATTCTTTAGAGATTTTTAAATTCGAAAATGAACACTTTTTTGCTCTTTCTGGCTTAGTTTTTGAAATTTTTTAAACATTTTTTGAAAAAAAAAATTTCCTTAAATTGCATAAAATTTACTAAACCTGAAGAAAAAACTTTATCAATTCTAAGAAGATGAATATGATGAACTAATTGGTTGCAAATTATGTCAAAGAAATTTAAAATTTTTTTTTAAATTTTACTAAAGGTGTGTTTTTTTCGAGTTTGTTATAAACTTCCCATACAAATTTAAGTAGATATACACTTGATAAGTAGGGATATTTATATATTCTTAAAAGTTTAGTATTTATAAAAAGTGGTGCCAAATCTTGAAATTTTCGTTTATATCACTTACCAACACTATTTTTTATTTTGAAAAGTCAAAAAAATAAATAAATAAATTACAAAAATCAGTTTAAAAAATTTTAATTCACTACAAAAAAAATAAATATTACAATTATTTTGTAAATTCTATTAATTTAATAAAAATAACTTCAATATAAAATAATAAATAATAAAGTGATACCAAGTGCATTCAACAAAAAAACAAGAGTTGCCAAATTTATAATGTTAAGTAGTGATACCGTTTTTTTTACAAGTATTTATAGTTATGGGGGTTTTCGTGTCAACTGACACAACTTTTGAAACCGATGTCTTCCGATCGGGATGAAATTTGCACCAAGGTTAGTCCTATTGAATAGTAGTTCAGACACAATTTTTCAACGAGATCGGTCAAGAACTCTCTGAGTTAGTGGGGGTCGAAATTTGACATTTTGGCCAAAGAGGTGTTTATTCTCATCCATGTAACTTCTTACATATTGTTTTTAGCAAAATGTGTTCCAAAGAGTTTAGATAGCT
The DNA here is from genome assembly GCA_963921195.1 of Pegoplata infirma. Taxonomy (NCBI): domain Eukaryota; kingdom Metazoa; phylum Arthropoda; class Insecta; order Diptera; family Anthomyiidae; genus Pegoplata; species Pegoplata infirma. The sequence continues at coordinate 208,359,018 of OY992539.1, read as the reverse complement.
ATTTCTTCAGTCTTTCGAAAAAAAAATATAAAAAAAAAAAAAAAAAATTTTTGATTTTTTTTCTTAAAAATCCAAAACTTTTTTGACTTTTTCCTCAAATTGGGCCCTTTTTTTTTTTTTTTTTTTTGATTCAAAAGAAAGCTTAGGTGATTTCCTTTAAGAGCTGTGGGGTCGCTTAGTGGGATGCGAGTGGGATATCTATGAAAAAAATTTTTTTTTAACTTTGGAACACAAAAAACCGTTCTTCAATTTGCACTATTAGGCGTGGGATAGCTAACCAGTTTTCGATTTCGATCCGCGATACCCTCTAATTTTTTTAGGTTCGAAAAAGAAAGCACGAGCCAAAAAATGGGGGCTGTGGGGAGAGGCCATATGGCCCCTCATTGGGGTCAAAGTTGGACGTAAAGAGGTAAAAATCCTCAAAATGCCCCAAAACTCCCCTAGAAACGCCCCTGGAGGGGTGCAATGTGAGACCGACCTCCAATAATTTTCTGCCCCCAACATTTTTCTTGAACATACCTTACCCCTATTTTCACTTCCTAAGGGGGCTCCCATACAAAATGACATTTTATAAAATTTGCTCCTACCGCTCTAACTGTCCGTAGGGTGCCCCTAGAGAAGTAAAATGTATGACCGACCCCCAATATTTTTTCAACTCCAACATTTTCTCGGAATATACCTACCCTTTATTTTCAACTCTTAAGGGGGTCCCCATACATTTTTTTTTATTTTTTTATTAGTTTTTATAAATACATGTTTTTATAATGTATGGGAGCCACTTAGGGAGTGGAGATAGGGTGTTATGATGTTCGGACAAAATGTTGGTAACTAAAAAATAATGGGGGTTAGTCGTAATTTTTGCCTCTCTAGGAGGCACGGTAGGGGCGGTAGGAGCTGGTTTAATAAAACAAGTTTATAAAAAATAAAAGAAATGTATGGGGACCACCTTAAGGGTTAAAGATACATTGTAGGTATGTTTGCAAAAAATGTTGGAATTAATAAAATAATGGAGGTCGGCCATACATTTGGCCCCACTAGGGGCACTTTAGGGTAAGTTAGAATGGTAGGATCAAATTTTTTAAAAATGGTTTGTATGGGAGCCCCCTTAGGAAGTGGAAATAGGGGTAAGGTATGTTCAAGAAAAATATTGGGGGCAGAAAATTATTGGAGGTCGGTCTCACATTGCACCCCTCCAGGGGCGTTTCTAGGGGAGTTTTGGGGCTTTTTGAGGATTTTTACCTCTTTACGCCCAACTTTGACCCCAATGAGGGGCCATATGGCCCCTCCCCACCGCCCCCATTTTTTGGCTCGTGCTTTCTTTTTCGAACCTAAAAAAATTAGAGGGTATCGCGGATCGAAATCGAAAACTGGTTAGCTATCCCACGCCTAATAGTGCAAATTGAAGAACGGTTTTTTGTGTTCCAAAGTTAAAAAAAAAATTTTTTCATAGATATCCCACTCGCATCCCACTAAGCGACCCCACAGCTCTTAAAGGAAATCACCTAAGCTTTCTTTTGAATCAAAAAAAAAAAAAAAAAAAAGGGCCCAATTTGAGGAAAAAGTCAAAAAAGTTTTGGATTTTTAAGAAAAAAAATCAAAAATTTTTTTTTTATTTTTTTTTCGAAAGACTGAAGAAATAGCTATCTAAACTCTTTGGGACACATTTTGCTAAAAACAATAGGTAAGAAGTTACATGGATGAGAATAAACACCTCTTTGGCCAAAATGTCAAATTTCCACCCCCTCTAACTCAGAGAGTTCTTGACCGATCTCGTTGAAAAATTGTGTCTGAACTACTATCCAATAGGACTAACCTTGGTGCAAATTTCATCCCGATCGGAAGACATCGGTTTCAAAAGTTGTGTCAGTTGACACGAAAACCCCCTTATATATAAAAAACTCGAAAAAAACACGCCTTAAATTGTGAAAAAAAAAACATTTTCCCAAAATTTAATTAGGCCTTTGTTTGAGTGTAATAATACTGTTTTCGTGTTTGCTTTTTAAAGTCGTGTTTTAATTAAAACACTGTTTTATGGATTTTTTCATATGTTTTTGATAGGAAGATCGGTGGTTTAGTTAAGCGAAAGCATAGACTACAAAAGCTTTTCAAGTAAGATATTGCGGCAACTAAGACAAATGCTCCAAAAAGTCAATCGCAATTTTTTTCAACACTGATAAAAAAAATAGAATAAATTTGAGACGGTTTACCTAAAATGTTCCATCGTTCTGTTAACAACCTTTTATGCTCGTTTTGGCTGAGATCTGTTTGAAATCAGGGTAAAAGGGCTAAGTTTTTGTAGTTTGATAAAAAATAAGACTTTTAAAAAAGTACTGTTTTTATTTGCAATGTACTGTTTTTTGAGACCAAATGTACTGATATTCCCTATTTCAAATCTGGTAACCCTAACTGAAGGTCAAAAGTGACCACTAACAAATTTTTAAGCCAAAATAATAACATTGACTTAGGATTACGTGCGGATTAATTTTTTTTATACACTTTTTTAACCTAAATTTAAACTGGTGCATTAATGCGGGATGAAATTCAAACCTAAGTATTTGTTATTTTATGTACTTAAGCTCAGGAAGTAAATTTAAGTTGGTACATTTAAGCGGGATGAACTTTAAAGAATTTTATGTACTAAAGCTCAGGAGTTAAATTTAAACGGGTGCATTTAAGAGGGATTGACTGAATTTCAAATATTATTTTTTTTTCTCTTAATGTTTTATACAAATTACCATATAAAATATGGATTATAAGTTATAAGTATCGAAATTTTAATTATTTATTTATTAGTTTTAAAAAAATCATAATTCTAGAATGGGATATTTTCGTTATATATCCATACGGGTTCAATAAAAAATAAACATAAAATAACTTAAAATGGAGTCAGATTTTTTACCACTTCCTCGTCGTTGATCGGGGGGTAAAGCTAAGTGTGAAAACGAATGGAAATTCAGTCTAGTCTCAAAATTTTGATTTAGATATTATTTGTTTTATGGCTTTTTTTACATTAAGAAATATATGAAATACATGATTGCGTGTGATATAAGTAATATAAAAAATTCAAGTTTTATTAAAACAAAATTAATACGCACGTAATCCTAATTCAATGTTATCAATTCGGCTTAAAAATCTGTTGACCTTTAGTTCAGTTTTAAACTTTAGTTCAGAAGGGTTAACGCTTTCGGCAATATAAAAATTATTTAATTAATTATTTTTGACTATTTTGAAAATAAAAATGTGTTTTTTTTTTTTAATTTTTAAAAAACATGAAAATTTTGGTAGTTGACATTTTTGGTTGCATGCATATACGGGTTAAAGATGCCCAAAAAAATTTATGTTTCAAAATTAAGTCAATATGATTAAATAAAAGAACATACAACACAATCAGTGTTGCCATATATCAAGATTTCCCTTTTTTTGCAAGTTTTTTGAGGTGCTAAAAAGATTTCAAGATTTTTTCTAAAAAAACAAGTTTTTTGGAAAATAATAAAGTTTTTTCAAGTTTTTCTTAATTAGTTAAAAAATACAAAAAGTATCAGTTTTTTTGTAAATACCCGAAATATTGGTCCCACCCAACCTTTCAGTATACCGACCGATTCAGAATCACTATTTGAGTTGACTTAGCGTGTCCGTCCTTCAGTCTATGTAAACGGTTACAAATAAATACGGCTTTATTCTATAAACGTATGAGATATTCGATTAAAATTTTGTTTTTAGCTTGGTAACCTTATTAAATCCATTTAAAATCACATCATTCTTTGACTTGGTCACCATATGAAAATTCCACCCGATATTCATTTAAATTTGTAAGTTGGTAACATAGAATAATTTTTCACTTAAATTGTGTATTTGCTGCACTAATAGAAGATCTTATCTCATATAGATCCAATCCGTCATATATTGTCGAGCATGCACTGGTCTTTGATATTTGCTTACTGTGTTCAATTTTCTGAGCCTTTAGAAATTATGACTCTTTGAAGGCTCAAAAATATGGAAATAATGGAACGCTCGAAATTTGGAGTCCTGAAAGGTTCATATTTGACTCTAAATTATGGATGTGTAAAAAATTCAAAATGTTTTTTAAACATTCATAAAAGAGTCTAAAAAGACTCAGAAAAGAATATGAACACATACTTTTCAGAATCTTTTATGAGTCATATAAAAACGCTAGCCTATGAAACAGGGTTCGATTCCCACTAAAACCTTGGTCGATTTCGATGCAACGAGACGACGATCATTGTAACCAGTGCCCAATTTCTGTAACTATGCGAAAAGTTTTCGCACCGAGAAAAAATAAATAATATTGTAGTCATTTAGTTTTCTACAGGGTGAGTATAATGATTAGGGTGCGCCAAAGTTGTATGGGCAAAAAAAAAATTATGGTAGAGATCGGCACTCCCCCCAAAAATATTCGTTTTTATATCAAAATACACTATGCAAAAAATTATGGCGATAGCTTGAGGGGAAAGGGTGCCTCAAACGCCTTAAAAATGGAGAAATATGTCAAATTTGACCATTTTATGAAAAAAATTTTTTTCATTAAATTTCCAATTAAATCAGTTGCAAAGCCAATTTCGTCAATTTTGTTTAAAACGTAATAATAAGTTCAAAATTAAAGAAAATACAGCAAAAAATCAATTTTCCTTGAAATCCGCTAATTTCAAGTCGTTATAAAAGAAAAACTGCCGAACGGATATTTATAATATTTCACATTTTTTATCTTTATAATATATATAAAAAACTGGTGGAGAGCGATTTTAATTTTAAAATTTTTTTTTTAATAAAATTTTCAAATATGTAAAAATGTTACTTTTGGGTACCCCTAAAAATAACTGCCCTTTTTTGTATCGCAAGTTTAAATGGGTAAGCGATGTAGTGGAGAGCTTATATTTTTTTTGTAAGTAGTTCTTATTAAACCTAATACAAAAAATTTTTTTTTGGCGAAATTGAATAACAACAAAAAAAAAAAAATTTTTTTTATTCAATGGTCAAATTTGACATATTTCTCCATTTTCAAGGCGTTTGAGGCACCCTTTCCCCTCAAGCGATCGCCATAATTTTTTGCATAGTGTATTTTGATACCAAAACGAATATTTCTAGGGGGAGTGACGGTATGAAATCGAAAGTTGACATTTTTGGCGCACCCTAATAATAATGCTAGTGTTAAAAACATCGAATACAAAAAAGAAAGCTTTTTTCTGAATCACTCTGTGACATACTGGATGACTATAATGTTATTTAATTTTTTTCAATGCGAAAACTTCTCGCATAGTTACAGAAATCGGGTACAGTTCTCGGTTAGGTTTAAATAATTATTAAAAATAATTTGTAATTAAATTGGGAAAACTAAATAAAAACTCATCATTGGATATACATATTATAAGAGCGCTCAGAAAAATGGACCATTTTGAAAGGAAAATGAACGCCGGGTTGTTTTTTTATTGTTTTTTTACACTTGATATAAAAATTGAATTGAAAATACATAAATTTGTATTAATTTTTAATTATTTCAATGCTTTTGAAAAAAAAGATTTTTTTGACAAAACAAAGATTTTTTTCAGAAATAAAAAGTTTTTTCCAAAAAATATATGGCAACACTGAACACAATATTCAACACAAACATGAATTTGGAACCATTAATTTCATAAAACAGTAGTTAAAACCTAAAAAAAACTCAGTACGGGACACTTTTGGCCGCTGACCGATTAGGGTTAAAGACGTCCTATAAATCTATCGTTTCAAAACTAAGTTACCATGATCATATGGAACAAGATAGAGCATAAAATTGGTCAATTTGTACAATAATGAAGCTTACAAAAAAATGGCAAAAAATCCGATTTCCTTGAAATCCGCTAAATTGAAATCGCTCCCCACAAAAAACTACCGAACGGATTTTCGCAAAAATTTAAATCTTTAGTATTTATGATATATTCAATAACATTGAGTAATAAAATCGATACATTTTGCAATTTTAATAAAAAAAGAATTAAATAAAAAAAAGTGGTTTTGAGAACCGCGCCAAAAACACGATTTTTTTTGTACCTTAAATAAAAATATGTTAGTTATGGTATAAAATTCCAATATTTTACACAAAAGTTATGAGTATCACACGGTGAGCCTTAGCGATGTTCAGGTTGAACTTTAGTGTCGACGAAAAGTGTAAATGCAGTTCGATTTCTACATGATTATTTGTCACAAAACTGTTTTCAGCGAAATCGTAGCTGATCGCATTCGCGAGATATCGCGAAATTAGTGATTTTATATTTTAAAAAATTTTGATATTGAAGTTTTTTAAATATTTTCAAAAACTGAGTATAAAGTTTTCATTGTACTTATTTTAAGGTCACAAAACAGTAAACATCGAAATCCTATCTTCTTTAGTTCGCGAGAAATCGCGAAATAACTTTTTTGTCAATTTTTGTTTTTCAACTTTTTCTAGGTTTTTTTCAAATGTTGTGAAAAGCTGATATGCACTTTAATGTGTACGTGATCGAAGGTCATAAGGGTGTTGACATCAAAGTTGTAGGTGTACACTGTCGCAAGATATCGCGGAATTATTTATATATTTTTTATTTTTTTTTTTATTTTTCAATTTTGCATGTTCTTTTGAAATGGTGAATTTTTAATTTGTTTGTAAACTAGTAACTCGTTTTCACATTTAATACCAAAAAATTATTTCTTATAATTCAAAATAATATGACAGTTAATAAATGGTTATGAATTATTTTAAGAAAAAGAGAGTGCATAATAATATTACAATACAAAATAAATGAAAAAAAAAATGAAAAATTTTTCGCGATTTTTCGCTAAAATTTGCGTCAATATATAGATTTCAGCAGTTTTACCACCTTCAGTTACGGGCAATTTAAACTGCATACCATATAAGTACTTGTCGTTACTTAAATATTTTTTTTTTTGATACCAAAGAAAAAAAAAAGTAATTTATTATAAAAGCTCGTACAGTAATTTTGCGATTTCTCGGGAAATTGATCGTCTATAATTTTTATGCTTGCAGTTTTGTCACCTCTAATAACCTCGAATTCAAACTGCATACCACATTTTTGTGGTTAATTGAAGTATATGTTTTGACAGACCACAAATAACACAAATTAATGAATAAATAGTAGATAAGCGAGTTTTTTTGCGATATCTCGAAGAATTAAGCAGCTGGAATTTAAATGTTAACAGCCTTATGACCTTTGATCAATAGCAAGTCAAACTGCATTTCGTGTTTTTCAACAATGTTAAAGAAACTTCTTTTATTAATCAAAACAAGAAATACCCCCAAAAAGCTGTTTTCGCTATTTCTCGCGAAAGTGAGCAGCTATAATTTTTTTGGGGGCAGTTTTAATTTCTTCCAGCATGTTCAAATCAAACTGCTTACCACTTTTTTTTATCATTTCTAAAGAACCGGGTTTAAAATATAATAAAAAAAAAATATATATAATTACGCGATATCTCGCGAAATTTAGCACCTACAATTTTGATGTCAACAGCTGTGTGACCTTTGATCAACCACAAGTAAAACTGCATACCATGTTTTTATGAAATTTTAAAAAATCATATATGAAGATAAAAACAAAAATAAAAACAGCAAAAAAGTAATTTCGCGATTTCTCGCGAAATTGAGAAGATATGATTTCGCTGTTAACTGTGTTGTGACATGTAAATAAATACAATTAAAACTGCATACCCAGTTTTTGAAGATATTTAAAAAACTTCATTGTCAAAATTTTAGAAAATACAAAAACACTAATTTCGCGATATCTCGCGAATGCGATCAGCTACGATTTCGCTGTTAACAGTTTTGTGACATTTATTCATGTAGAAATCGAACTGCGCTTACACTTTTCGTCGACACTAAAGTTCAACCTGAACATCGCTGAGGCTCACCGTGATCAAATGCAATAAAATTTTTTTTTTTACTAACCAATAAAATGAAATTTATATTTTAAATTTTTTTTGAAAATTTGGCCATTTTGACCAAAATCTCAATTTTGACCACCGATGCGCTAATAGAGTTTTTGATCGATTAAAAAGTTGTCTTCCATAAAATGCTTATATTACCCCATTACCACTTTCCCGCACTAAGGACAATCGATCCTAACAATTTGTCGGATTTCGACCCAGTCTAATATACACTCCAACCTTTGGAAATTACCAGATTTTGATGGGTTTGATCTAAAAATTATGGTTTTTGCATTTTATTAGGAAACTTCACCAAAATCTTATTTTAGCCAGTAAATCTTACCTATTAATTTTGGTATTAGCCAAAATTTAATAATTGATGACTTTCGCCAATTTCTGCCTTATCAAAGGAAAATTTTTCCCAAAAAAAAAATTTAAGCCACTCTCCGTACAAAAATATGTGTTAAAATTTTTTTTTTGTAAGGACTAGAAAATAATTGAGAAGAAAAACCCCAATGCTAAAAAAAAATTATTAAATTAATTCCGAGATGGAAATAAAAGAAAAAAAATTTCTTTGTAAAAAAAATACTCACAATTTATGAAATAAAAGATTTCCTAATTATTTTAAGGATAATATATTATCCTTTTTTCCGAAAGTAAATTATTTTCAATCGGTTTAAAAACTTAAAAAAAAACTTGGACACTTTACAAAAAAACTTGAACACTTTTAAATAAAGAGAGGACTTTACTCGATGGCAGCTAGGAGATTTAATGGCGTAGATTTTTGTTTTAATCTCAAAAGAAAGTTCGGTTGAAGTGCATGAGATTGCAAAATTGAATAGTTAACGCTATTTTACCATTACTAACAAAAATTACGCATAAATATGCGCATAAACGTCAAGTGGGTGATAGCTGTGTTGTGTGGTAATATTATTTTTTAAACTAAATGCAACAGATGGCATTGTAAACCAAATGTAAAATATGTAAAAGATAGAAAATTGCAAAGTATAATAAGTGTATATTAAATAAAATAATTTTAAATTGCTGAAGCAAGCACCTCTACAGATGTTAAAAAAAACTAAAAAGCATTATTTAAAAACCTGTAATTCAAAAAAGAATTTTAAATAAAATTCTAAAAAATATTAGGTTAGATTAGATTCGATTACCCAAATTTGTTACAATTTTTTACTACAACTTGAAAGTCTTGTTTACTTTTTGTATTGAAAATTTCCAATTGTAGTAAAATGATTAAAAAATAGTAGATTGTAGTAAGGTAATCGAATAGACCTATTATTTTAAATTCTTAAAGGAAATAAAATTCAAAAAAATTTTATTTAAAATTCTTGAAAGAATTATATTAGTAACACAAGAATTTTATTTTCATACAAACAAATATATTGTAAACAAGTAAATATTTTAATAATGTTCGAGTGTTTTTACACATAAGGCAACTAAATTAGCTAA